>CAXKVV010000936.1:0-47252 GCA_964058805.1 Schoenoplectus triqueter | reverse complement strand
ATATATAGAGTTAGGCTATCGTGCTATGCGTAGCACATTTGACCCGTATGTTATGTGTTGGTGCAATTTCAATTTAGGTTGAGCCAAATATCGAAATCTTAAATTAAACAAACAATTACAAATAGAAAACTCCATGCAAGAAATAAGATTAAAATAGATGCGGAAGCATGAACTTACTTTTCATCTTCTAAGCCTCCTGTCTTTTGTCGCTCAAGCAAAATCAACGGAATCGGTGAAGATGGTTGTGCAGAATCTCAAAACGTACGTTAGCGAGTTGTCCCAAGTAATTTTTGGTGCCTTATTCTTTTCTCTTAGATCACTGTTTACCCTTGAAAAAATTTCAAGGATGAGTAGATGAATAAATAAAAAATAAATTGATGATTAATGATAAGTCATAAGAAAGGGGGAGAAGAGAGAGAGCAGTGGAAAGATGGCCCACTGATCAGGAGAGGTCGCTGCCTAACCCCGGAACAAATTCATTAGTCCCACAATGGAATGCTGGGCATGAAGTGAAGAGTATAAATACCCCGCTATTCTCTATCCACTCAGCATGAGTGACACCCAAGAAGATCGAGGGAGAGAGGAGACCTCTTGGGTGTCACCATGTGATTATATTTTCTCTGACAAGTGGGACCCACCTGGCAGTCCCTTGTAGATGAATCTAACAACATAGCCTATCTGATGAGTCACCCATGTGACCATTTTCACTGACAGGTGGACCCCACACCTCAGTGACCTATTGAAGGAGTCAGAATTGAACCCTAGAAATATGCCTTTGGAGCTAACCCTAGAAAGGAGCTGAAGCAGTATAATCCCTATGCTACATGAAATGATGTCAATGCCAAGCTAGCATTTTGATGCAACTAGTCATGAGAAATTCCAAATGTGATTTTGCTTTCAAGGCTGACCTGGTGCCAAAGCTGCGAGCAACCACCTAACCATGCTTTGATTTGTGTCAATTACTGATAAGTAGTCAGTTCTTTGACCAAGTCACCCTCATGTTAAGGGATTGAAAGTCAATTTCACAAGACTGATCAGGTGCCAAAGCTGGGAGCAACCACCTGATCAAGTCTAGATTTGTATTAATTGCTGATAAGTAGTCAGCATTTGATCAAATCAAGCCCTAATGAATATCAATATAAGTCTAATTGGTATTTAGTTAGGGTGGTTTCTGCAAGAGAGAGATAATTGGCAGAGACATTGAGCTACAATTGAGATCAGGGATTAATTCATAAGGAATATTAGGGTTTTATGGATAAAAGAATTTTTAATTCAGAGAGGCAAGGGCAAAAATGGAATTAAAAATTACAGGGATGATCATCATGATTTTAGGGATTTTTGGTGAAATTTTCATGATTTTTGGATAAGTGGAGCTATTAAAATAAATTCAGGGAAGATAAAAGCAGAATAAATTGATTAATCAAAGGCTGAGATTTGATCAGAGCAACTCTGGGTACAAATTGGAGATAATAACAACTCTGGGTACAAACTGGGTGCAATAAACACAGAAAGAATAAAATAAACGAGGAGAGAGGGTGTGCCACGTGGCAGCCTCTCATTGGGCCATGTCAGCAATTGGGCCCCACCCTGGTATGAGTCACTGACAGGTGGGCCCCACCTTAGTGCCACGTGGCAGACAGCCAGTGGGCCACCTCATCACCCTATTGCCACATGGCATTATACCACAGGGCCATTTCACCCAACCCCATGCCACATGGCACAGCCAGAGGAGGCCACTTCACCCAGCCTTGTGCCACATGGCACCATACCATAAGGCCACCTCAGCATTAGTTAGTGAATAATCAGAGATAAAGGAGGGTGATTAAACTAATGAGCCAATCATAACATGCCATATCATATCAATTAACCCAAATCATGCACTAATCAATCATTAATCCATTACTATGCGCCTAGACTCAGTAATCCTACAGACGGGGCCCATTGTCAGATCTATGAACCTATGGTGCATAAGCAAACTACAAACCAGTTCTATGTAGAAACATCTGCAGAGATTTAAATTTGAAATAAAAAGAAGTATGCACCTGGCGCACTCTGCACCTTCTTTCTTCTTCGCCTCGGCTCATGCACGCCAGGCGCAGGCGCTGAAGGGCCCGCTCCCTCCTTCCTCTCTCTCCTTCTCTTCTTCTTCCTCGCGATAACAGAAGAGTTTAATGGCGCCATCAATGGAGATCACACAAAGGGATCAACTTCAGATCAATTGCTCTTGGCCCTGGCTATCTAGTACAAAGGAGAGAAGGTGTATGGATTTAGATTTCAGAATGATGCAATATAAAGAGAGAAATGGCAAGAAGCAACACCTCGGGTCAAAACCTTGAACTTGCCAATTGAAGCTTGAAACTTGCAATTAATGGCTGGAAGAGCTTCTAGGACCTCAGGCGATGGTGTTAGAGTGACAATTGAAAGGAGTTGAATGCTGGATGTAGGAGTTACACCAATTCACAATTCGGCCTAGAAGTGAGTTGGTCAAACACTGTGATGGAGCTTGCAAATCGACTAGATGAGAGCACAGGGAGTTGCCTGACACTGAGTTGATGATGGTGAAGCTTTGAGACAGAAGAAACAAGCAAGGAATTGGAATGAAAGATTGAAGCTTGATTATGGCTTGTAATAGGAGAAAAGATGTGAATTGAGATCAATTCTGTAAAATGGAGTTAAGGGAGCATGCTAGCAGCTTATATAGACATGGTATGAGGTCTGGAAGGATCTAGAAGGGGCTAGAGAGGCTTGCAAGAGTATGGGAACCGAATAGTGGCAAATCAGCAAATAAAATGAACTTATAACTGCCTCTAGGCAGTTGCACATGAGCTAGGCAATGGAGACTCGGTTCAGTGGACCATAGGGCATACAAGGAAGCAGTTAGAGTGAAGAGTATAATACACCATGTGCAATTGGATTGAGATGGTCAAAATCGGTCAAACCAATGGATTTCTATATAAACCCTTTAGCCAGTGGATGGAACCAAGAACCAGAGGCATACACACGACCCTTAGAGCATTTGCAAGATCCCTGAGAAGCTTAGAGAGCAAGTGAGAAGCCAGAAAGCCAATTGATCTCACAAGTGTTGAGAACTTGGCAAACAGTCACCCCTTTCTACTATTATCAATCGACTCAAGGAGATATAATCACAGAGGAGAAGGATAGGTGAGTATGATTGACAAGAATTGAGAATTTGAGTTGTAATTACATCTGTCTTTGACCAATTCCAGTGTAATTTGGTACTGTTTCTCAATTACTTGCAATTTCCTTTGAATTCTATCGAATTTCTTTGAATTCTTTGATTAAAATACTTCTAACACTGTCGCCTTACTAGTTAAATGGATTCTTTGATGATTATTCACTTCTTTTCTGATTAATATGGGTGATTAGCGTTGGAATTGCGTTTATCAGAAAACCAGTCGAAGGCCAAGCTACCTCCTGGTTCATTGTTGCAACATTTGATTGATCGAAGGTCATTGACCTCTCAATCTTTATGTTTCTAAGCAATTGCTCCAAGATTTCAGCTTTAAATCGATTAATTGATTTGAATTCTTGAAATCTGTTGCTACGATTCAGACCGATGCAGTGATCACACCTTTGAATGCTATAATCATTCAAATTGATTGTTTGGATTGGTGTATACTGCATAGGCGATGAGTTGTATAGCCTAAAGATCAAAGAAATCTGGACAATTGCTTAGAAATGTAATGATTGATACCAAATTCTTGATCGGTACCGAGTGGTACCATGGTGCATTTTGAATAGAGAAGATATACACTGATTTGAGTGAGCTTGATCATGCTAGAATGCATTAACATACATACACGATGTGAATTGAGTGCTCAATTGACGGAAACAACAGTTAATTGGATTGAATTGTTGAAATTTAAGATTCGGTACCGGATAATATCAACTGGTTCTATTCGACGCTAGTGAATCACACAATCCATCGTATAGATTATAAATCGTGCGCTATAGATGGATTCTCCACGATGAGACGATGCTGAGGCTGTCGCCTGATCGGAATGAGGTGGCCCCAGTCACCGGTGCCGTCGTTAGCGTGAATCTTGAAGGAATTGTTGACTGGAGAGTCAGATAATCGCAGTGGCACGGATATTAAAGCAAGCGCGTGAATCTTGAAGAGGCTGAACGACGCAGATGAGGCGCCGTATTAAATAAAAGATATGAACGTAAATCTGGGCCGTCCATCTAGTATGACCCAATCTTGAAACATATCTGGCGGCCCAAATAAGAATAGGATTAAATGAAAGATGAGTGCCAATCTTGATATAGATCTGGCGGCCCAGATTAAGCCCATTAATCAATTAATAACAGAACATTAATTATATATGGTAAATAAATGATTTGAAAATGCTCCTGAACTCCAAATTGACTCAAATTTGTTTCTAAAGTCTCCTTATTTTTCATACTATTTTTCTATACAATAATATTCCAGTTTTAAAAATATAATCATGACAAAACAATTTAAAAGCAAAAGACATTACCTATATTGATATGTTTGACTTAGCTTTGACTTGCCATTTTAAATACTATAAAAATTCCAAAAATACAAATAAAAATCATAAATAATAACTAGATATGTTTTAGTGATTTTTCAAGTGATTTTCCATGAAATAATAATGATGATAGTAATATACTATAATAGATAATGAGATTAGCTATATTCTTTGATAAAAAAAAATAATAATAATAATAATAGATATTATATTTTCTGTAAGAAGAATAATAAAAATAAATAGCACAAAATATACAAAATATACTACTATGGTAATAAATAGTAAAATACATTTTCTTTTATAATAAAGAATGATAATATAGTTTTATAATATGAATTGTATTTCTTTTGTTATTTTTATACAAATATACAATAAAAATACTTTTGATGAATAAAATGAAATAAAAATAATAATTGTAATAAAAACATAATAAATTTCATCTCTTATAGCTATTTTCAACTAATGATAGTAATAATAAAAAAATCTTATACCTTTCTATAGATAATAAATAGAAATAATAAAGATAGATATAATGAATAGTATAATAAATAGAATAGAATATTAGTAATGATTTCTTTTTAGCTATTATAGATATTAAAAATAAAAAAAAATAATAATAATAAAATAATAATAGTAAAATAGTATAGCTAACCATCTTTTAATTTTGAATAGTATTTCAATATAATAGAATATAATAATAAAATTCTATTACTTTGGCTATTATAAATATTTTGAAAATATAAATAAGAAATCATAGCCATTTTATTTTCTATTATTTTTGTAAGTGATTTTCTACAGAATAAATGGAGTTTAGAAATAATAAAAATAAAATTTTACTACTTTAGCTATTATAAAAATCCCAAAAATATAAATAAAACTCTAATTAATAGCTACCCCTTTTTCCTATTATTTTTCTACATAGATAAATAGAGTTTAAGAAATAAAAATAATAATAAAAAATAATAATAGTAATAAGAATATAATAATAATAATAATAATAATAATAATAATAATAATAAATAAATGCATCTTCATAATAAAAATAATAAATGGAAGATATTATATAATAGACTTTGTGCATTTTAGAAATGAATAAACATGCTCACATAAGGAGTGTAGAGCCACGTAAGAATATTTGCACACATGATATGACATTTAGAATGATTAGTCAAGACGAGAACACCTTGACGGAGGATAACTAAGGTTGCAATGACAATATGAAAAGATACGTTGAGACAAGAACATCTTGACGTGAGATGATTAAGGTTTTAATAGCAATACAAGAAGATATGTCGAGACAAGAACATCTTGACGCTTAATGAAGAATAACAAGATACGTTGAGACAAGAACATCTTGACGTGAGATGAATAAGGCTTTGATAGTAACATGAAGGAACATGTCGAGACAAGAACATCTCGACACTTGATGAAGAATAACCAGAGCTACGATACTAACATGGAGATGTATGTCGACTCTGAGGAAGAAGAACATTATGATGTCCTAGATAGGTGACATCTTAATGACTCGCTGCCATGAGCAAGTAACTCATGATTGAATACGCTCACACAAGGGGTGTAGGGCAATATAGTAATTTTGCACAAGTAATGCAACACGTAGAATGATTAGTTGAGACAAGAACATCTCGACGCTCGCTGAAGAATGACCAAAGCTACGACATCAGCATGGAGAGATATGTCGACTTTAAAGAAGAAGAACATTACGATGTCCGAGCGAAGTGACATCTTAATGACTCGGTGTCATGAACAAGTAATTCATGACCATTTGAGCCGGCAAGACTGAACTCGTCCGTCGATGAGTTTGTCTCCTGGCTCATTTCCCGAGACTGTGAGATTGAATCGGTCTGTAGGTAGATTCATCCACAAAACAGTGAATGTGAACCGTTCTGTAGGTAGGTTCCTTCACTAACACATGCCTCAATGTTGAACTGGCCCAGCGCTTCAGGTTTGACATTGTGTGCAATTGTGTTTCCTAGGTTTATGAATCGGCTTAGTGCTTCGAATTCATGATCTAGAAGATCGGTGAGAAGAAACACGTGGGCCATATCCACCCTTCTCCTGATTCACCAACCTCAAGATCAACCGGCTCAGCGCTTCGAGTTGTATTTTGTGTGATTGGTTGTTGACTAGTTAAGATTGAACCGATCTGTTTGTAGGTTTATCTTCTAGATCAACGGAGGTCGAGTCGATCTGTATGTAGACTCACCTCAAGCCCCCTATGAAGAGATTAACCTGGTCTGTTGGTAAGGTTACATCTCGAGGTGGCATGGACTGAACCGATCTGTTTGTAGGTTCGTCCTCCATAGGACAAAACCGATCTGTTTGTAGGTTTGTCTTCCATAGATTGAACCGATCTGTTTGTAGGTTCATCTTCCGTAGACCCCTTTTTATAAACCTAGACGACCACTTGACCATCTTTTAACTATACTATTTGCTTCTCTCTTTCAAAGATCCAGAGGTGCCTCGAGGTTCGTAGCCCAGGGTAATTAACGGTGGGGGCTTGCGCCCACCGGAATCTACAAGAACTCACAATCACTAAAAACCCCCTGAATGTGCATCCAAATCTCTCTAAACGGCAGAATCGGCCGACACCCAGCAGATGCACGCTCGGGAGGGATCTCCGTGTCCTTCTTCCGCAGAACCCATCGCCCGGCGGCGGTGCGGCGGCGCGCGAAAAAGGGTCGCACAGGATCTGGCACGCCCGGTGGGACCTAGATTCTCCTCTTATCTCTGAAAGAGAGAGGCAAATAGAATAATTAAGAGATACAAGTGGTCTTCTATGTGCTAAAATGACTAATAATTTTCAAGTGTTTTTGTTTTGCAGGAAATGGCATTCTTTGGAAACTTCAACCTTGCTCCCTACACCGTCACTCCTGCAAAGAGCCCAGAGGGCAAATTATTCATGTTCTTTGGGACCATCTCACAAGAACTGACTGTCTATGGCCCAGCTCCAGTGGCCGCCTTCACTCCCGCGACCGTCCAGATCTCTATTCAGGACGAGGAGGAGGACTCGATCACCCTGACTCCCAAGGGGATCTCCAACAACGTAATGGCCTCTCCTACTACTTCCCCAAAGAGGAGAAGGCGCCCGTCTAAGAAAATGGCCCCAAAGGCAGCAGCCCAGACTGCTCGCAACTCTCAAGCATCCAGGAAGAGGGCCCTGGATGCATACCAAAACCAGTTGGTGGCTAGGCCAGCTATCCCAGTCTCCAACAAATTCACAGCTCTCCGCATAGTGGCCAAGAACTCGGCCACGGGCCAGCTCCGCCAGGCATGGGAGGTGCCTAAGCCCACACCTCGCCCAACTCAAAGGCCTCAGCGCCGCCAGGACAAGTTTCAAGCCCCTGCAGAAGCCATCTACAAGGCTCACAGGGCCCTCAAACAGAGGAAGAGCGTTAGAAACGCTAGGTCGAGACGATACGTCTCCCGCTCCAATCAATCTCAAGACATGGCTCAGCCGCAAGCCATTGTCTCCACTCCACACCCGAGGAGGTCTATATCACAGGCAACACCTAGCATCCAGCAGGTGTGGGTCCCAAAGGGTTCCCAGCCAACGAAACCCCAGTCTCAAGCCCAGCCCAGTAAAGCCGGCAAGTCCAACGCTCCGCCCGAGAGCGTGTTTAGCCGCTTGGGTCAGAAGAGTGTATTCAGCCGATTAGGCTCGAGAATACCACTCAATAGTTTAAAAATAACTGCCCCTGACCAAGCGAAGAAGAAGAGAAGAACCGCTCGCTATGAAGAGCACTTCTCAGTTAACACCATCAGTATAAGCTACGATACTGATCCGGATACTGATGGTGAGGTGAATATGGTCCAGGATGACCAGTCTCCGCCTAATCAAGCTCACGTCACCAACACCAATAAAAATAATGGTAGAAAAGGGAGACCCCCCAAGAGAATCAACCCCGAGGGCAACAGCAGGGAAGGGGAAGACCACAACGAAAACCCCGATCTCTTCAATAATGAAGATGACGTTGAAGCACGTCCCGAAATGCCTATCGATGAAATTGAAATACTAAAAGGCCACATCGAGGCACGGGACGAAGAGCTGATTAGGCAACGGGAGCTAATCGCTACTATGCTAAAGCAAAACGAAGAATTAATCAAGGCGGTCAAGTCATTACAAGAATCACAAGACGCCAATTTCAAAGCTGGTAGCTCCCGTCAAGAAGGGGTCCACAGTACCAAAAACAATCATAAGGGGAAACAACCTGTCGATTCTAAACCCCATCCACATAGAACTATAGAAGTGGAGGCTGAACCAACGGGAATATCCCGGAAAGAGATTCAAGCCATGATTGCCCAGCAAATGCAAATAGCTGGAGGTGGATACGCTATCCCTCCCGTCAAAAACTGTGGACATCCATACCCTGCCATATATGACTTAGAAGAATATCCTAAAGGGTATGTGATCCCCCGCTTCAGGACCTTCTCCGGGGAAGGTAATAAAGACCTGAACCCCGAACAACACCTGGCCCATTTTGTAGCCTCGTGCGGCAACACGGGCGGCAATGACGCACTGTTGTTAAGACAATTCCCTCAAAGCTTGGTGGGAACCGCTTTCCAATGGTACTATTCGCTGGAGAACAACAGCATCAGGACCTGGGACGAGATGGCAGACTCGTTCAGGGCACGATTTGTTATGGTGTCTGATAAAATAAATATAGCCGATCTGGCAAGTACTAAACCCAAGAAAGGGGAGTCAATGACAGATTTTATCAATAGATGGCGGAACCTCAGCATCAAATGCGACCGCACATTAACCGAAGATGAGGCCGTCAACCTAATCATGAAAAACATTGACGGGTGGATGGGCATGCTTCTTGGTGTGACAAAAGTCAACACATTCAAAGACTTGCTCAGATCGGTATCCAATATGGAAAGAATGTCACCGCATACCATGCCAAACTTTATGAATAATAGGCCGCAACGAGGAGCCCGAGCCGAGACTAAAGTGGCATTCACCTCGCTAAAAGACAAGATGGTCGCTAACACAGACACCCAAGGCGGCAGCAGTGGCACAAATGGCAACAATTATAATAAGGGACCCAGGCCCAACCCAGGAGGGAGTTCACGGAGTTTTGAATCCCTTAAACAAAAGAAATCTAAACCGTACTCCTTCAGAAAAGATAAAGTTGCCCAAATCTTCAGAGGGGCACTGAAGAACGGCCTAACCCTGCCGGCCAGTAAACGCCCGGAAGATGCCGATAAATCGGACGAACTCAACTTTTGCCCATACCACAGAATAATAGGGCACTCAATTGAAGATTGCTGGGTCTTCAAAGATTGGGTCGAAAAGACGTACAAAAATGGTGAAATTACTTTACCAAAAGGGTTCTTGCAAAGCCCATCAGCACATGAACAGGCCAACACGATCTCTCATGAGGAAGAGAAAGTCCCGGGCCAATCAAGCGAAGACCAAGAAGAACAATGGACTACGCACTTATCGAAGAAATCGATTAAAATGCTTAAAGCTCTTAAGAAAGAACCTGGCATGAAATGGAAAGACGACATCACGCCAGTGGTCCCACCAAAGCCCAGGATATATTATAAGGTGGACCAAAGCCAAGACCAGGTTCTTAAGAAAAGAAAGAAGCATAGAAACAACAAGTCTAAAAAGAACAAGATTGAAGAATACGAGCAGGGCAGTCCCGAGGTGATCACCCTTCAACATTTCATCTCCAAAGAAGACTGGGAGAAGCTAACCCTAGGTCAAAAGAAAGAAAATATAAATGAAGAGATAGACAAAGAAGAAAGCGAAGAGATCTGGGGTGCTTCGTGCAATATGGTATATTCTTCTCACGACGAAGGTATGCCAACATTAGAGGAGATGTTCTTCCCGAATGACGAAGGGGAAGCAAGCACCTCTGGGACCAAGAACGAAGAGTGCAAAGCCGTGCTCCGGTCCGGGACTTATATACCCGAGAGACAAGCTCCCAAGGATTCCGATAAAGAAAAGGATAAGGCCCTGAATAAAGGTAAAGAGGCTGAGAATCCAAGCAAGAACCCAGAAAGGACCCGGTCGACGGGCGAAGAATATGATGTGTTGGCACATCTGCGTAAGATTCCAGCATTATTAAGCATATTTGATGCGTTGATGATGTCACAAGACCTAAGGGAGGTGCTAATCCAGGCCTTGCAAGATCCTGAAAAGTACAAGTCATACTTTGTCGAGCAAAATATGCAAGAAGCCCTATTTACCGCCAAGCGGGCCGCCTGTATAAATTTCACAGACGATGACCTCCTAATAGGCACCGTCGACCACAACCGCCCGTTGTACATCACTGGAAATTGTGGAGGGCAAAAGATTGGCCGCATCTTGGTCGACGCAGGGTCTTCGATCAATATCATGCCGCTCAAAACCCTGAAGACCATCACCTTAGATGTGAAGAACCTATCTGATGAAAAGGTGATTATTCATGGCTTCAATCAAAACTCCCAAAAGGCCCTGGGAGCTATAACTCTGAACCTGCAATGTGGAAGCCTAAGAGCGCCTACTAAATTCTATGTCATTGACGCTGAAACCTCTTATCGGGCGTTGCTGGGTCGCCCGTGGCTTCACAGCAATCAGGTCATACCCTCTACTCTGCACCAATGCCTGAAATATATCGAGAATGGTAAGCAAAAGAGAATTGACGGAGATGTCAAACCATTCGGGGTGCATGAGATTAAATTCAACGACGCCCAATATTTTCTGCCTAAATCCGCCGTGGCGCCGAGCCGGCCAATGACAAAAGCAGGTCAGAAACCCTTCAATAAAGGCCCTAAATTTGATACCTCGTCCGGAGAAGAAGAAGAGGTCAAATTTAATATTAAACCCCGAGGTGCTCGAGCCCAAAGACCCGGAAGAAAGTCGGGTGAAGAAGCAACCTTCCGCTTTAAACAGGTGGCTGCGTATAAGGCCCAAATAAAACCGAGCGAAATCAATGCAAGTGATTCTGAAGAGGAGGTCATTTTCAATTTTAAGCCGGCCAACACCCCTCAAATTCAGATCATAGAGGCAACTTCAGGAGAAGACTCCGAAGATTCTAACAACTCGGGCAATACCACCTCGGGAGAAGAATCTGGCCATGATCGTCAACCCTGGGAAGAGGAGTCTGACGAAGAGATCATTTATCACATCCTCAAGAAGCCATATAAAGGGCCCGAAACAGATAATGAAAGTGAGGAGTCATATATGATCAACACGGGACCCGGTAGTGGAAGGGATAACCCGGTTAGGCCGAGGCCTATAAATGACGAGCGCTCATGGCGGGAAAATTTTGAAGGTCGCGTCTGGAATGCGATCGATGAAATAAGACACCAGGTTGAAAATAATAGAAGAGAGGTGTCTGAACAATGGGAAGTGATGCAGGATATCAAGACGCAACACAATGAAATCATGATAATGATTGAAAACCTGCAAACCGCGATCTATAACTCCGAGCTACTCAAAGAAATGACGAGCGAACCCCGTTCCGGGACCCCCGAAAGGCAAGCACCCGATAGCGGCAAACGGGTAATTGTCATAGTAGATGAATCAAAGGGGGAAGAAACGAAAGCTAAGCAACCGACCGTCATGCAAACTCTCAAGGTCAAGAAGAGTAAACCATACTCTTTCCTGAAAAATAAAACAGCTCGGATATTTGAGCAAGCTCTAAAGAGCGGGTTAACACTTCCCGTCTGTAAAAGACCCGCAGACATAGAAAGAGCCGGCGAAGGCGAATTCTGCCCTTATCATCGCATACTGGGCCATACAATTGAAGAATGCTGGGTATTCAAAGACCTTATAGAAGAAGGGCACAGAAATGGGACGATCCAACTCCCGAAGAGCTTTCAACAAGACCCAGCTCCGCATAACCTGAATAACAAGGGCAAAGGGGTGGCTTATACGATCTCGCACACTCCCGTACCTAGTAAACCTAAGGCTGCGAGACGTAAGCCGATCAAAGAAATCTACCGCTCCAACTCAGTCATGAATATTGAAATAGAAGAAGAGATGGCAGCGCTAGAAATTACTGTGGTTCCTGAAAGGCATTTTAAAGACCTTATACCAAGGGAAGTGAACCACATTCAAACCCTAAAGACCTTTGTTGTGCCGGCAAAGGTAGAGCGCATCAAAGGGAAAACTATCATCCACAAGGCCATAATTTTCTATCAGAGCGATTCAACCCAGTCTCTGAAGAACCCTGACCACAACACTTGGAAAAAGTGGGTGATAGAACAAGAATCGGAGAATGCAACGAGCGGTGACGCTACATCTCATCCCTTTGGAAAGGAGCTGTATAAATTGGCAAAAAGGGCAAAATGTCTGAGAGACATATCTAAGGCCGAGGCCAAGCGCTTCGATGAACTCTGGAATGGCGGCCAGAACAAGGTCCTGGGCCTAGATGGCAAAATAAAATATACCCGGGGGTTAGGGTATGACTGCGATAATGCAGCATGTTTTGAGGGGTCTCCCAACGAGTACCGTATGGAAGGGAACTGTTGCATGACTTCTGTTGAAATGCCAGATGATAAAACAGAAGAGGACAATACCCCGGTCCTGAAAAATGCTTTGAAGCAGCTGGAAAAGGAACCTAACACGGTCGATGAGTTAGCTGAAATCAATTTGGGGACGGAAGAAGACCCACGACCAACTTTCATAAGCACGTCGTTGCCAGAAGAGGTGGCTGATAGGTTGAAGACATTCCTTAGAAGCTACATGGACTGCTTCGCTTGGAGTTATAAAGAGATGCCTGGATTAGATCCCAACGTGGCGGTCCATTACTTAAAAATTGATCCAACCTTCAAGCCAATTAAACAAGCGCCGAGGCGGATGAGAATAGAGCTCGAAGAGAAGGTCGTGGAAGAGACAAAGAAACTCATCGACGCCGGCTTCATACGGGAAGAAGAAACGCCAGAATGAGTGGCTAGCATTGTCCCGGTTAAGAAGAAAAATGGGCAGATCCGCATTTGTGTGGACTTTCGGGACCTAAACAAGGCGTGCCCTAAAGATGATTTCCCGCTCCCAGTAACCGAAATCATAATCGACCATACATCCTCCTATGAAGTCTTCTCCTTCATGGACGGTTATGCGGGCTATAATCAAATTAAAATGGCGCCAGAAGATGAGAGGCATACGGCATTCCGCACGCCGATTGGCATATATTGTTACAAAGTCATGCCGTTTGGGCTCAAAAATGCAGGAGCCACCTACCAACGGGCGATGACAAAAATATTCGACGATCTAATCCACAAGATAGTTGAGTGCTATGTGGACGATTTAGTCATCAAAGCCATGACATATGAAGAACACCTCCAATACCTCGAGGTCGTTTTCAACCGCCTGAGAGAACATGCGCTAAAATTAAACCCGTTGAAATGCGCATTCATGGTATCATCCGGTAAATTTCTAGGGTTTGTAGTACGCCACAGGGGAATTGAGATAGACCCGGGCAAGATCAAAGCAATCACTGAACTATCCCCGCCAAAGAATTTAAAACAATTGCGATCTCTGCAAGGGCAATTGGCGTACATCAGGCGGTTTATAGCCAATCTATCGGGTAAAATCCAACCCTTCACCCGGCTGACTAAGAAGAATATCCCGTTTAAATGGGATGGCGAGTGCCAGCGAGCCTTTGAAGAAATCAAGGCATATCTGCTCAACCCTCCAGTATTGGCGGCGCCCATACCCGGGAAGGAGCTTATTCTATACACGACCGCCCTAGATGGATCCTTGGGAGCCCTATTGGCCCAAGAAAATCAGGATGGTAATCAAAATGCGCTATATTACTTAAGTCGCATGATGGTAGGGGCAGAACACGGGTATTCACCGATTGAGAAGCATTGTTTAGCCCTAATTTTCGCGGTGAAGAAATTAAGGCACTACATGCTAGCCCACAAAATCATTTTAATATCCAAGGTGGACCCTCTCAAATATCTGATGACTCGGCCAATGCTAACGGGAAGGCTGGCCAAGTGGGCTATCATTCTTACTGAGTTCGACATCACCTATACACCGCAAAAGGCGATAAAGGGGCAGGCGCTAGCAGATTTCCTGGCTGCACACCCGATCCAAGATGACTCCCCATTAAAATGTGACTTCCCTGATGAAGAATCTCTACATGTTGAAGAAGGAAGTCCTATATGGGAGATGTACTTTGATGGTGCTTCTTCAATCAAGCCGATCGCGGGCCCGGGAGTCCCAACTGTGCGAGCTGGCGCAGGACTAATCTTCGTAACCCCGGAGGGCGGGATAATACGACATTCTCTGGTTTTAACTGAACCATGTACAAATAATGAAGCAGAGTATGAGGCACTTATCGCTGGACTAGAGCTATCACTGGAGCTGGAAATCAAGGCTGTGCGCATCTTTGGGGATTCACAGTTGATAATAAATCAAATAATTGGCGAATACAAGGTCTTGAAGCCGGAACTAATACAATATCACCAAAAGGCCATGGAATTAATGAAGAAAATCCCGTACGTGTCCATCGAGAAGGTCACGAGGGCCGTGAATGGTGAAGCAGATGCGTTGGCCAAACTCGCCAAGGAGCTGGGTGAACCAACAGAGCCGGAAATCCACATCATCGTCCGCAATAGAAGGCCATTATCATTGTGTCAAACAACAGATACGGCGAATGATGAAAATGCTGGGCTAGGAAAGATAGAATGCCAAGAAGCAATGATAACTGAAGACGATGATTGGAGACAGCCGTTCATCGAATATTTCCGGCATGGCACCCTCCCCAAAGATAAAAGAATCGCTGATCAACTAAGAAAACGGGTACTACGGTATGCGTATGTGGGCAACACGTTATACCGTAGGTCTTATGATCAGTTATGGCTAAGATGTGTATCAGGGCCTGAAGCCGGACAGGTTATGAAAGAAGTTCATTCCGGGCTATGCGGAGCACATCAGTCTGGGCCAAAAATGAAGTTGAAAATCAAGCGAATGGGGTATTATTGGCCCACGATGGTGGCTGATTGTGAAGAGCACGCAAAGAAGTGCCGCATGTGCCAGATACATGGCCCTTTTATACATCAAGCGCCAAACCCGTTGCACCCCACGGTAGCATCCTGGCCATTTAATATGTGGGGCACAGATATAGTGGGGCCCATAGACCCTCCGACGTCGAGAGGTCACCGGTTCATCCTGGCGGTGACAGATTATTTTACAAAATGGGCCGAGGCCGTTCCGCTCAAAGAAGTTAAAGCATCCGATGTGGTTAAGTTCTTCAAGACGCACATCCTTTACCGATTCGGCACACCGCAACGGATAATATCCGATAATGGGACGGCCTTTAAGAGCTCCAAAGTCTATGCCCTGGCGGAGCAATTTAACATTGATTGGAGATTCTCGTCCATTTACAACCCGAGAGCCAACGGCCTGGCCGAAGCCTTTAACAAAACCCTAATAAATATCATGAAGAAGACCGTAGACGGCAACCAACGAGACTGGGATAACCGTCTACAGGAGGCATTATGGGCTTATCGGACCACGTACCGAACACCTACGCAAGCCACCCCGTATTCTCTGGCTTTTGGGGTTGAAGCCGTCCTCCCTCTTGAGGTGGAATTACCGTCATTACGGGTGGCTATGCAAAATGATATGACCATGGATGAATGCCAACAACTTAGACTAGACGAGTTGGATGCCATGGACGAGAAGAGATTAATAGCTCAGCAGAATCTCGAAATATATCAGGCAAAAATGGCAAGGGCATATGATAAAATGGCGCGAGTCAGGGCATTTCAACAAGGGGAGCTTGTTCTTGTCCTTAAGAGGCCGATCATTGGCCGGCACATCGGTCCAAAATTCTCTCCAAATTGGGAAGGGCCATATGTAATTGAGAAGGTATATGAGGGCGGCGCATACCAACTCATAGACCATGAAGGTGAAAGGCCCATGCCACCGATTAATGGGCGATATCTGAAGAAGTACTACACATAGCCCGGAGCGGGGCCGATCGAGTAGTATCTATTGTAAATAAATAAGGAGGGAATAAGTGTTCGTTTACACACACGTGCACGAAACACAAACCCATGTCTGACCTCCACTTTTGCATAAAATCCCAAAAACCCTACTTATGCATCTGTAAATAGAATGCATCCAAAAATCCAAAACCACACAAACACATTTAGCCCTATATAAAAATAAAAAAATATAGAATAAGAGAATTCAACGCCAAAACCACGCGAGAATGTAAGGCGAGAGCTTTGGTGTTTGGGCTCACAATACAAATACCACTGGGTTTGTCCATTTGATACAGAATAAACACAAAAATAGGCAGGGTTTGCAGTTTGTCCCTCAAACTATCTGTTGCCCAATGACGAAAGTTGCTCATATTGGTCGCCCGCGGCGCAAGCCAAGGGATAGGTCGAGCAAATTGGTGGCTAGTAAATAGTCGCTTCTGAGGGCATATAAATAAATAACTCTCATACTATTAGTAACATGTATCACTAATAACCAAAAATCTGCCTTCTTCTAATAAAATAAAAAGGATATATATGTAAAACAATAAAAACCTATTTTACTACTCATAAAAAAATGTTGATGATAAAAAAATAATAAAATCTTTCCAATAAGGGGTTGCCACCTTTGTCCCCGACACCATGAGTGTTATACAAAGCCAGGTTGGGTGCATTCATCCGTAAAAGCACCACACGCCCGAAGAAATGGTGTGTCATAATCCCACGACATATCATGGAGGGGTCAGATTAAGGGTTTACGCTTGTACCCGACATTCCATGTTAAACAAAGCGGCTCGCTTAAAGAAGTGACGCAGGTCATGGAGAGCGGACCTACCCGATGAAAGCCTGTCTCGCAGGGATGCGTGATGGATGTTTGAGGGTAGCTAAAATATAAAAAACTAGGTTGGGTACATTCATCCGCAAAAGTACCACACGCCCAAGGAGGTGGTCTGTTTCCAATCCCAAAATAGATCATGGAGGGGTCAGACTAAGGGTCTATGCTTTTGCCCGACATTCAGTGTCAAATAAAGTAATTCGCTTAAAGAAGTGACTTAGGTCATGGAGAGCGGACCTACCCGATGAAAGCCTGTCTCGCAGGGATGCGTGATGGATGTTTGAGGGTAGTACCCCCACAAAACAAATTGAGTGGAGATGAGTGAACGTGAGTATCCACTTTAGCACGCAACGGTGCACAAATGAGGGGAGAGTGGGTGAGCTTCCACAAATAAATGTCAATTAAATATACAAGGAGCATCCACAAAATGGTGTTATCAATTGCATCCATAATCCAATTGATACTGGTAAGTTTATCCATCAGTAATAAAGGGATAAACGGGTTTATTCTGTACCCGGCCTAGAGGTCAATACAGACAGGTTCGGTATCCGTAAAATACCACGGTTACTTGAGTTTTGTATTGCCATAAATAAAGAGAAATGATGTATAGAATCAATGTAATAGGATGTTGTAAGATTTTCCTTTTATTATGATTAGACGCTGCGAAGCAGTTGTAATAGGGCGCTTTTGCAAATAAGATTGGAGGTGCACAGCATGAAATCAATAAAATACTTCCTCGCGCTGCAGAGGAAGCGATGAAAGGATAATAATAGGGGCAATCATCATCCACAACAAGAGATCAAAATGATAAATGTCAAGGCATCCTATATCAAGTATAGTAAAAGAAAAGGAGAAAGAAAAAAAATGAAAGTGCAGTCTATGGGCCCAAAAAGCGGGACTCCAACTCTAATAGCACAGTGCTAATAGTCTCTAAATGAGTATGGAGGGAGTGCCTATCCTCCTCCGAAGCTGCCTCGAAGTCCAAGAACTGAGCAAAGGCACTATCCCGGGCGCTCGAATGAATCTGCAACTCCGGGAGACGTCCCGCTAGATGTCGGGAGAAGCCCTCCACCGACAATCTGTGGTCCTCTAGCTCCTGCACGAGCAGTCGAGCAGGCCCACCACTGACTCCCATGGAGCGAAGAGTGGCACAAGAAGAGAGCCGCTGAAGATAGTGGAGTCGAGCGGCCTCCAAATGCCTGCGTAGCTCGTGAATCTCCAACTCGTGCTGGTATACGAGAGAGCTCACATCCTGGTAAGCCCTGAGCAGCTCCTCACACCTCCTGGAAATGAAAGTGCTCTCGAGACGAGGTGCAATGAGTAGAGCTGGCGCGATGGTATCCCGCATCAGCCCATACCAGTCAAAAGAGAAACCACTGGGCAGAGAGTCCAAGATCTCGAAATCTAGCGGATAGCCCCCGAAAAAGGTATCTCGGAGTGCATCCGCCAGCGCGGCCAAGGCGAGCTGCACATCCCTCGATGTAACATCTGCAAGTAAAATAAATGGGTTAGACAAATTGTTATAACCAAAGAAGAAATAGAGGGAAGAGAAGATCTAACCTATCGCCTCGTCACCTGAGACAGGCGAGACTGAATCGGGGGCTGGGATGTCGGCCGCCTCAGGAGGACCTGCAGGTGCACTAGACCCGGCTACAAAATAAAATGAAAAGCATAAATACATGGAAAAGAAAAATACGGGCAAATGACAAAAGGAAATGTAAGGTACCGGGAGAAGCATGAGGCTCGGCGAGACCCTCGCTAGCCAGAAATCCCGTCTCTGGGCTGTGGAATAGCTGCTCCACCAGCCAGCTCTCATCCAACTCTGAGTCGTAATCAACTGCAACCCGCTCAGTCGAGACTCTGCCATCTGTGGCCATGAGAGGCTGCTCGTCGGGAGATGAAGAAGCATGAGATGGCCCTCCCTCGATCAGTAATGGCTCGTCGCCTGCGGGCTCGACAGCCAATGGACTCCCCTGCTCTAAAGAAGCCTCCTCTGGTCGTGTAAGAGTAAGCACTGGCCCCAGAACCACATCAAAGAAGTCACCATCTCCGGTAGGCACCAATAAGATCGACGGTGAGGCAGGACCGTCGTAAAAGAAAGGCTCCGAGCGGTGTGGAGATGCCATGTCATCGGCCTCAGGGTCTGAAAAATCTACATGTAAGAATGAAAATACTAGTGCATGCTGGCAACTAGGTATTAAATGGAGCACACGAACCTGCGACGACAAGGTCGGTGCAAAACCCTGAAATGGCAGCACTCGCAGGCGCTGATGGATCTGCTACGATGTCATCCTGAGCTGCCTCTACAGGAGATGTCTCGTGAGCTGAAAATAAACTCTAATCAGAGGTGTAAATGAAGTGCGCCTGAATAAAGATAGGCAAGTCAGTAAAGAAAATCACTCGGAATAGGAGAAGGAAAAGAAGATGGGGAAGACGGCTGAGAGGCGCCGTCTCGATCTCTCCCTATGGTAGCTGAAGCCAGTGGCTCGGCAGGTGGATGAGAATAAACGTCAACAGCTCTCGGGCGGGGGACTGAGAAGCCGGGCTCCGCCTCATCATACTCATATGCAGAATCTGATTAAAAGGGAGTCTATAAAAAATCTGGCCTGAAATCTAAGCTTAAAATAAAGAAGGGATAAATCTGGAGCATACCAGTGAGCTGAGTCCTAGTAGATGAACAAAGGCTGCGACTATCTAACCCCTGAAAATCTACTGGCTCTGAAGTGAGAAGTGGAAAAGAGATGAAGTCATCATAAGAGAGGCTAGATGATGAACCGCCTCTATCCCTGGGGCAAGTACTGCGTACCACCACTGAAGGGGTGTATGACTGGTACGAGCGAATGGCATTATAATACCACCAGATGTAGCGTCTCGAGAATGTGGGTGAACGGGAAGCAGGGACCGTCTGAAAGTGAGAACCTGTCCCTAAGCGGAATAGATGTGAATAGCACCACCCGAGGCCCTCAAGGTCCATCGCTAAAGACTCAGGACGAAGGAGAAAGAGAGGCACGTCCTGATCTAAACCAAACTGATGTGCACATCTGTGTGGAGAATAGGGCTCTATGAAAGCATAATCGCCGATACGGAGTGGTAAGAACCCGTGGCGAAGACTGATGAAATAGTCTAAGACATCTGGCTGATCTCTGAGAGGAGAAGAACCTCTAGAATGAAATGCCGCATCAACTAGAGATCTGCAGGTGGTCCCAGCCAGATGATGAGTAGCCAATCTAGTACGAGCTAACCTCAAATGGTCATGGCTGCGGTAGAATCTGAAACGAGCATCCTCTGGAGTCAAAGAGGCAGGCTCTGTACCGGCTAAGTCACCCAAGATAGGTAGGTGGGCCCTCAAGTCTGATGATAAGGATGGGTGATACAAGCCAGACCAATACATATGCAACCATCCACTAATGAAGTGCCAAGGTACCAACTCCCTACAGTGAGAAGGATCGCGTGAAGATGTCATACCTCGCAAACTCCTGTAGATATTGGCCAAGACGGGCACGGCCAATGAAACTCTCTCACCGCGAGCAATCTGACTCGCCATCACAAATACCGAGGGACGAATGGTACGGGCCCCCGAACTGGGAAGTAGAAAGAAACAAATCCACCAGGAAAGAAAGGCTGTCAAATAAGTCTCACGATCGATCTCATGTGAGCATAGAGTGTCCTGTGAAGGAGCAGCCACATCACTGAAAAGACCGAGATGTCCGGTACCAAAAGGGTCACGAGTAGAAGCACAACACTCGGCATGAGAATGTACCCGATCAGTGAAATAAGATATCCAGAATCTGAAGGGGACAGAAAGATGCTGCCCTCTCAACTGATCATAAATCCTGTACACCTCCCGAAGAGAAGCTGGATGCAGGGAAGGGTCCCTCAAGTCATCCTCTGATAATAAGAACTCGTCATAATAATGACCGAATACGGGCAGACCGGTCAGCTGACGAATCTCCCATAATGTGGGAGTCAACTCTCGATCATCAATAAAGAGGGTGTTGGTGGAGTAGCTCCACCGCTCGCAGAAAGCACAGAGCCAAGGTGTGTCAATGTGGTACCGAAACATCGACAGGAAAATACAACTGTACACACCTGAACTACAAAGAGCATCCCTCTCCTGTGTAAGGATGTAGCGAATCCACTCTAACTGATGCCCATGATATCTGAGTGGAAGACTGAAGTCAATGTTAGCCCAGCGAGAGGCCTCTCCATCGATCATCTCCTTGCCAAGGAGATGAACAGGAGGTGCTGCGGCTGAAAGGTCTCGAGGCAGTAAGGGTGTAATATCGTGAGGCTGCTCGTCGCAAAAAATCAGACCGCCAGCTCGAAGATGTATGGGGGTGCCGCGTGTAACCCTAATGGTGGGTATCCAGTCCTCCGGATCCTCGTAGAGAGAGAGATAATGACTCCGAGGACGTCTAGGAATCATGCCATATGGAGAGATGGTCGAATCTAGAATAAAGGTGATAAAGTCAACAATAAACGAGGGAAGAAGATAGGAAAAGAAAATGTGCGACGAATATATGCACCAAAGCAACCCCCTTAATTTCCTAAAAAAAAATCTTCGGGACCCGCTTTGGTGGGTGGCTCTTTGTTTACCCTTGAAAAAATTTCAAGGATGAGTAGATGAATAAATAAAAAATAAATTGATAATTAATGATAAGTCATAAGAAAGGGGGAGAAGAGAGAGAGCAGTGGAAAGATGGCCCACTGATCAGGAGAGGTCGCTGCCTAACCCCGGAACAAATTCATTAGTCCCACAATGGAATGCTGGGCATGAAGTGAAGAGTATAAATACCCCGCTATTCTCTATCCACTCAGCATGAGTGACACCCAAGAAGATCGAGGGAGAGAGGAGACCTCTTGGGTGTCACCATGTGATTATATTTTCTCTGACAAGTGGGACCCACCTGGCAGTCCCTTGTAGATGAATCTAACAACATAGCCTATCTGATGAGTCACCCATGTGACCATTTTCACTGACAGGTGGACCCCACACCTCAGTGACCTATTGAAGGAGTCAGAATTGAACCCTAGAAATATGCCTTTGGAGCTAACCCTAGAAAGGAGCTGAAGCAGTATAATCCCTATGCTACATGAAATGATGTCAATGCCAAGCTAGCATTTTGATGCAACTAGTCATGAGAAATTCCAAATGTGATTTTGCTTTCAAGGCTGACCTGGTGCCAAAGCTGCGAGCAACCACCTAACCATGCTTTGATTTGTGTCAATTACTGATAAGTAGTCAGTTCTTTGACCAAGTCACCCTCATGTTAAGGGATTGAAAGTCAATTTCACAAGACTGATCAGGTGCCAAAGCTGGGAGCAACCACCTGATCAAGTCTAGATTTGTATTAATTGCTGATAAGTAGTCAGCATTTGATCAAATCAAGCCCTAATGAATATCAATATAAGTCTAATTGGTATTTAGTTAGGGTGGTTTCTGCAAGAGAGAGATAATTGGCAGAGACATTGAGCTACAATTGAGATCAGGGATTAATTCATAAGGAATATTAGGGTTTTATGGATAAAAGAATTTTTAATTCAGAGAGGCAAGGGCAAAAATGGAATTAAAAATTACAGGGATGATCATCATGATTTTAGGGATTTTTGGTGAAATTTTCATGATTTTTGGATAAGTGGAGCTATTAAAATAAATTCAGGGAAGATAAAAGCAGAATAAATTGATTAATCAAAGGCTGAGATTTGATCAGAGCAACTCTGGGTACAAATTGGAGATAATAACAACTCTGGGTACAAACTGGGTGCAATAAACACAGAAAGAATAAAATAAACGAGGAGAGAGGGTGTGCCACGTGGCAGCCTCTCATTGGGCCATGTCAGCAATTGGGCCCCACCCTGGTATGAGTCACTGACAGGTGGGCCCCACCTTAGTGCCACGTGGCAGACAGCCAGTGGGCCACCTCATCACCCTATTGCCACATGGCATTATACCACAGGGCCATTTCACCCAACCCCATGCCACATGGCACAGCCAGAGGAGGCCACTTCACCCAGCCTTGTGCCACATGGCACCATACCATAAGGCCACCTCAGCATTAGTTAGTGAATAATCAGAGATAAAGGAGGGTGATTAAACTAATGAGCCAATCATAACATGCCATATCATATCAATTAACCCAAATCATGCACTAATCAATCATTAATCCATTACTATGCGCCTAGACTCAGTAATCCTACAGACGGGGCCCATTGTCAGATCTATGAACCTATGGTGCATAAGCAAACTACAAACCAGTTCTATGTAGAAACATCTGCAGAGATTTAAATTTGAAATAAAAAGAAGTATGCACCTGGCGCACTCTGCACCTTCTTTCTTCTTCGCCTCGGCTCATGCACGCCAGGCGCAGGCGCTGAAGGGCCCGCTCCCTCCTTCCTCTCTCTCCTTCTCTTCTTCTTCCTCGCGATAACAGAAGAGTTTAATGGCGCCATCAATGGAGATCACACAAAGGGATCAACTTCAGATCAATTGCTCTTGGCCCTGGCTATCTAGTACAAAGGAGAGAAGGTGTATGGATTTAGATTTCAGAATGATGCAATATAAAGAGAGAAATGGCAAGAAGCAACACCTCGGGTCAAAACCTTGAACTTGCCAATTGAAGCTTGAAACTTGCAATTAATGGCTGGAAGAGCTTCTAGGACCTCAGGCGATGGTGTTAGAGTGACAATTGAAAGGAGTTGAATGCTGGATGTAGGAGTTACACCAATTCACAATTCGGCCTAGAAGTGAGTTGGTCAAACACTGTGATGGAGCTTGCAAATCGACTAGATGAGAGCACAGGGAGTTGCCTGACACTGAGTTGATGATGGTGAAGCTTTGAGACAGAAGAAACAAGCAAGGAATTGGAATGAAAGATTGAAGCTTGATTATGGCTTGTAATAGGAGAAAAGATGTGAATTGAGATCAATTCTGTAAAATGGAGTTAAGGGAGCATGCTAGCAGCTTATATAGACATGGTATGAGGTCTGGAAGGATCTAGAAGGGGCTAGAGAGGCTTGCAAGAGTATGGGAACCGAATAGTGGCAAATCAGCAAATAAAATGAACTTATAACTGCCTCTAGGCAGTTGCACATGAGCTAGGCAATGGAGACTCGGTTCAGTGGACCATAGGGCATACAAGGAAGCAGTTAGAGTGAAGAGTATAATACACCATGTGCAATTGGATTGAGATGGTCAAAATCGGTCAAACCAATGGATTTCTATATAAACCCTTTAGCCAGTGGATGGAACCAAGAACCAGAGGCATACACACGACCCTTAGAGCATTTGCAAGATCCCTGAGAAGCTTAGAGAGCAAGTGAGAAGCCAGAAAGCCAATTGATCTCACAAGTGTTGAGAACTTGGCAAACAGTCACCCCTTTCTACTATTATCAATCGACTCAAGGAGATATAATCACAGAGGAGAAGGATAGGTGAGTATGATTGACAAGAATTGAGAATTTGAGTTGTAATTACATCTGTCTTTGACCAATTCCAGTGTAATTTGGTACTGTTTCTCAATTACTTGCAATTTCCTTTGAATTCTATCGAATTTCTTTGAATTCTTTGATTAAAATACTTCTAACACTGTCGCCTTACTAGTTAAATGGATTCTTTGATGATTATTCACTTCTTTTCTGATTAATATGGGTGATTAGCGTTGGAATTGCGTTTATCAGAAAACCAGTCGAAGGCCAAGCTACCTCCTGGTTCATTGTTGCAACATTTGATTGATCGAAGGTCATTGACCTCTCAATCTTTATGTTTCTAAGCAATTGCTCCAAGATTTCAGCTTTAAATCGATTAATTGATTTGAATTCTTGAAATTTGTTGCTACGATTCAGACCGATGCAGTGATCACACCTTTGAATGCTATAATCATTCAAATTGATTGTTTGGATTGGTGTATACTGCATAGGCGATGAGTTGTATAGCCTAAAGATCAAAGAAATCTGGACAATTGCTTAGAAATGTAATGATTGATACCAAATTCTTGATCGGTACCGAGTGGTACCATGGTGCATTTTGAATAGAGAAGATATACACTGATTTGAGTGAGCTTGATCATGCTAGAATGCATTAACATACATACACGATGTGAATTGAGTGCTCAATTGACGGAAACAACAGTTAATTGGATTGAATTGTTGAAATTTAAGATTCGGTACCGGATAATATCAACTGGTTCTATTCGACGCTAGTGAATCACACAATCCATCGTATAGATTATAAATCGTGCGCTATAGATGGATTCTCCACGATGAGACGATGCTGAGGCTGTCGCCTGATCGGAATGAGGTGGCCCCAGTCACCGGTGCCGTCGTTAGCGTGAATCTTGAAGGAATTGTTGACTGGAGAGTCAGATAATCGCAGTGGCACGGATATTAAAGCAAGCGCGTGAATCTTGAAGAGGCTGAACGACGCAGATGAGGCGCCGTATTAAATAAAAGATATGAACGTAAATCTGGGCCGTCCATCTAGTATGACCCAATCTTGAAACATATCTGGCGGCCCAAATAAGAATAGGATTAAATGAAAGATGAGTGCCAATCTTGATATAGATCTGGCGGCCCAGATTAAGCCCATTAATCAATTAATAACAGAACATTAATTATATATGGTAAATAAATGATTTGAAAATGCTCCTGAACTCCAAATTGACTCAAATTTGTTTCTAAAGTCTCCTTATTTTTCATACTATTTTTCTATACAATAATATTCCAGTTTTAAAAATATAATCATGACAAAACAATTTAAAAGCAAAAGACATTACCTATATTGATATGTTTGACTTAGCTTTGACTTGCCATTTTAAATACTATAAAAATTCCAAAAATACAAATAAAAATCATAAATAATAACTAGATATGTTTTAGTGATTTTTCAAGTGATTTTCCATGAAATAATAATGATGATAGTAATATACTATAATAGATAATGAGATTAGCTATATTCTTTGATAAAAAAAAATAATAATAATAATAATAGATATTATATTTTCTGTAAGAAGAATAATAAAAATAAATAGCACAAAATATACAAAATATACTACTATGGTAATAAATAGTAAAATACATTTTCTTTTATAATAAAGAATGATAATATAGTTTTATAATATGAATTGTATTTCTTTTGTTATTTTTATACAAATATACAATAAAAATACTTTTGATGAATAAAATGAAATAAAAATAATAATTGTAATAAAAACATAATAAATTTCATCTCTTATAGCTATTTTCAACTAATGATAGTAATAATAAAAAAATCTTATACCTTTCTATAGATAATAAATAGAAATAATAAAGATAGATATAATGAATAGTATAATAAATAGAATAGAATATTAGTAATGATTTCTTTTTAGCTATTATAGATATTAAAAATAAAAAATAATAATAATAATAAAATAATAATAGTAAAATAGTATAGCTAACCATCTTTTAATTTTGAATAGTATTTCAATATAATAGAATATAATAATAAAATTCTATTACTTTGGCTATTATAAACATTTTGAAAATATAAATAAGAAATCATAGCCATTTTATTTTCTATTATTTTTGTAAGTGATTTTCTACAGAATAAATGGAGTTTAGAAATAATAAAAATAAAATTTTACTACTTTAGCTATTATAAAAATCCCAAAAATATAAATAAAACTCTAATTAATAGCTACCCCTTTTTCCTATTATTTTTCTACATAGATAAATAGAGTTTAAGAAATAAAAATAATAATAAAAAATAATAATAGTAATAAGAATATAATAATAATAATAATAATAATAATAATAATAATAATAATAATAAATAAATGCATCTTCATAATAAAAATAATAAATGGAAGATATTATATAATAGACTTTGTGCATTTTAGAAATGAATAAACATGCTCACATAAGGAGTGTAGAGCCACGTAAGAATATTTGCACACATGATATGACATTTAGAATGATTAGTCAAGACGAGAACACCTTGACGGAGGATAACTAAGGTTGCAATGACAATATGAAAAGATACGTTGAGACAAGAACATCTTGACGTGAGATGATTAAGGTTTTAATAGCAATACAAGAAGATATGTCGAGACAAGAACATCTTGACGCTTAATGAAGAATAACAAGATACGTTGAGACAAGAACATCTTGACGTGAGATGAATAAGGCTTTGATAGTAACATGAAGGAACATGTCGAGACAAGAACATCTCGACACTTGATGAAGAATAACCAGAGCTACGATACTAACATGGAGATGTATGTCGACTCTGAGGAAGAAGAACATTATGATGTCCTAGATAGGTGACATCTTAATGACTCGCTGCCATGAGCAAGTAACTCATGATTGAATACGCTCACACAAGGGGTGTAGGGCAATATAGTAATTTTGCACAAGTAATGCAACACGTAGAATGATTAGTTGAGACAAGAACATCTCGACGCTCGCTGAAGAATGACCAAAGCTACGACATCAGCATGGAGAGATATGTCGACTTTAAAGAAGAAGAACATTACGATGTCCGAGCGAAGTGACATCTTAATGACTCGGTGTCATGAACAAGTAATTCATGACCATTTGAGCCGGCAAGACTGAACTCGTCCGTCGATGAGTTTGTCTCCTGGCTCATTTCCCGAGACTGTGAGATTGAATCGGTCTGTAGGTAGATTCATCCACAAAACAGTGAATGTGAACCGTTCTGTAGGTAGGTTCCTTCACTAACACATGCCTCAATGTTGAACTGGCCCAGCGCTTCAGGTTTGACATTGTGTGCAATTGTGTTTCCTAGGTTTATGAATCGGCTTAGTGCTTCGAATTCATGATCTAGAAGATCGGTGAGAAGAAACACGTGGGCCATATCCACCCTTCTCCTGATTCACCAACCTCAAGATCAACCGGCTCAGCGCTTCGAGTTGTATTTTGTGTGATTGGTTGTTGACTAGTTAAGATTGAACCGATCTGTTTGTAGGTTTATCTTCTAGATCAACGGAGGTCGAGTCGATCTGTATGTAGACTCACCTCAAGCCCCCTATGAAGAGATTAACCTGGTCTGTTGGTAAGGTTACATCTCGAGGTGGCATGGACTGAACCGATCTGTTTGTAGGTTCGTCCTCCATAGGACAAAACCGATCTGTTTGTAGGTTTGTCTTCCATAGATTGAACCGATCTGTTTGTAGGTTCATCTTCCGTAGACCCCTTTTTATAAACCTAGACGACCACTTGACCATCTTTTAACTATACTATTTGCTTCTCTCTTTCAAAGATCCAGAGGTGCCTCGAGGTTCGTAGCCCAGGGTAATTAACGGTGGGGGCTTGCGCCCACCGGAATCTACAAGAACTCACAATCACTAAAAACCCCCTGAATGTGCATCCAAATCTCTCTAAACGGCAGAATCGGCCGACACCCAGCAGATGCACGCTCGGGAGGGATCTCCGTGTCCTTCTTCCGCAGAACCCATCGCCCGGCGGCGGTGCGGCGGCGCGCGAAAAAGGGTCGCACAATCACGAATTTTCTAGAGATAATTATGTGTAATGGAGAAGATAATGGAGGCTAATCACAACACGTGCCCTGAAAAATCATACCGAAATTGCTTGGAGACCCAGCGCTTTTTATACTCGGGTATGAGTATCTTGGAGAAATCTCATAATTAACACAAAATATTCTATAAAATATTTTATGCCAATATCCTCTCCAAAATATGTGTACAAGTGTTCAAAACACGTATACAAGTTTTGGTATTGTTTTCAGCAAGTCAGAAAGATATCAGCCATATTGAACAACAAATCTGTCACTCAGAATCAATCTTTGTGGCCCGCAAAGATTTGTTGCTTGGTTCAATTTGCTTGATATCTTGATCCAAATCCAATGGAAAAGCCCAAACCATAAGGCTAACTTTTAACTTAACACAAGTATTAATTGAATCCAATCCATTATAATTGGTCCATCAATAATTATAATTAATTTACTTTTAATTCTATATATTTCATGCCCAAAATCTTAGTGAAACACGTATTATGCCATCTTTTAATTAATCATATTTATATGGCATATCAATTATATTACTTAGTGTAATATTTACAACAGTATTTGATATATTAATCATATTAACACAGTCCAAACATTTTTTATTGGATTTAACGTCTCAATTCCAACATTACAGACCGTTTCTTTATCTTCAAAGTTCAAATGGTCGATTCAACTGGTCAAAATATTTTTCATATGAAAAATTAGTTGAGGATAAAATTTTATATTTTTTAGAACTTTCTTACTATTTTTTTAAAATAGTTAAAAAAATCACTCATCTTGGGTAGCTCATAATAATTAAATCAAGTGATTTTCTAGTTATCGTAAAAAAAAAGTAAAAAAATTATAAAAAATATAAAATTTGGTCCCTAATTAGATTTTCATATGAAAAATATTTTGACCAGTCAGATCGATCATTTGAACTTTAAAAGCGAAAAAATAGTCCGCAACACACGGGTCATCCATGCTATGCATATCACCGTAGTCTATCTCTCTCTGTATATATTAGGGTAATTAGAGTAATTACAGCATTTTCAATTAGTCCAAGGTTCATTTCTTGAGAGTTGAGACTAAATTAGTCATGGTCATCTCAAGTTTTTAAATTGACACTTCTATTTGTGTTCCATAAATTTAATTTGTTTAACCTCTTTTAACACAACCAATTATTATTTTTTTTCACACGTATATTTTGTTTATAAATATGTATGCTACAGATTCATGATATTTTCAGCAAAAGTTCACTATTGTACAAACCAGAGTGGGTGACTGTTCTTCCTGCCTCCAAGCAAGGAGCTTACCTATGGGTATGGAAGTTTCTGGAATTGTATGAGCAATTCTATTCAACTCGATCAATTGTTACAGCATAGCCAATCTTTGTGCATTTAGCTAAAACTATTTTGACAAAGACAGTTTTATTTGAGAAAGGTGTACCGTATATGTCTTAAAATTTATGACACACAACAGACGCATACAATTGTTTATCGTGAGTAGTTTATTTTGGTGTTTCTTCCTTCACAAACTTCTAATATATATGCTAAATACCAGAACCCATAAATTATAAAATTTGATATTGTAGGATACAATAAATTATCTATTAGGCAATGTCGGCACCGATTATTCAAAGACTGTGGCAGTGCTTGCTCAGGAGAGTGCGTCTACACAAATGATATATGCTGTATCTTCGGAAGCTGCCTCACATGCTCCAATTTTCCCTAAGGGAGAGCCATACATTGCTACTCATCACCTTCAAGAAAACTACAACCTCTACTCCCATGGGTTCATTTCTGATTTTTTTTATTATATATAGTTAACATCTTAATTCTTTATAGTTATTTATATAGTTTATATTTTCTTCAATACGATAGGTCAGAGGCTGATCTACTAAGAGGGAATGGGGTCAATTGACCATCATTCATTTTCAAATTTTGTATTACTAATATAAAATATTATAATATTTTTTCATTAAAATGCTGCACATACTCAAAAATTAATCCCCATATATTTTTTAAAATTTATATATAATTGACTCCCATACATTTCAAAATAAAATATATCATGTATATAGATTGAAGGACCATTAATATTTACCTTTTTATTCTCTAAAAAATGAACCGTGATCTCTTTTCACTCATTTCTCTATCCTAATCTTAAAAAGTTATGATGATTAGTTGATTACTATTAATACTTTTATTATTATTATTATTATTATTATTATATTAAAAATATTATTATAATAAAGATGACTTGACCCCAATGTCGAAGATCCTGCTTCTGCTTCCGCCTCTGCGATAGGTTATACATGTATATCTTGGTCATGTATTTGCATAGAAAAAGGCCCCATTGTATCTTTTATTGTTGAAACAGGAAAAAAAAATACGGAACAACCGAACAATTAATGAGGGAGCATTTGTAATAGGGACGTACTTGCAGAGAACAAGTCCCATTGTATCTTTATTGTTGAAACAGAAAAAATAATAATAAGGAACAACCGAACAATTAATGAGGGAGCATTTATATACAGGGACATGAATTAACTTCAGACAAAATATTTTTTATATGCAAGATATTAATTAATTTATCATCTTAATATCTCTTTTTTTATTTTTTTTCCTGAGTTGATTCTTTGCAGTTACTTCCGTTATGGTGTATATGCGTTGCGGGCAGAAGTATTGAAGTACACAAATGATACATACACTTATTGTGTCACAAGTGATTACAATGGTATATGATTGCTTTGAACAAACATCAGTTATTCAACTTACAACAGTCTTCACAAACATCCATCTGCAAGATTACAAAGTTATGGCAATTTTTAATTCTATTTTTGTTCGTTAATTGTGAAATTAAGGGCAATTTGAGTACTATGGGGAGGTTTACAATGTGAGACCTGTACCAAGTGGGTCAAATTATGAGAAATGTAAGGCTAATGTGATGCAAGCATTGAATCTAAATGCAACATGCTATGTAAAGAACTGCACATTTAATGGAGTATGGAATGGCGGAGGTGGAGCTGGCCTCCATAAACTCTACCTTGCGCGTGGTTTTTATGATGCCGGTCATGACGTAAGTTATATTCTATCAAAGGACCTTTAATTTATTATCTATCCAATGTTGTTAGATGATAATAATTGGACAATTTTGGAAGTTCTTAGTAGACAGGCAATTCAATTGTTGAATAAAATGCAATCTTTATGGAGCTCCATATGTAGATCAAATTAATACATGTCAAGCCATTGACTTAATCCATAACATGTATTTGTACCTATGCTGTGTATCAGAAGTGATGTATTTGATCTGTATATTATATGGAGCTAAAAAATGCCCCTTGAAAATAAAAGAAACCGATTGAGTACTACTGATCATGAACGTTCTGCAGACTAAGATTGCGGCCGAGCCAAGCACTGAGGTAAGACTTGTGGAGTATGAGAAAGCCGCAAAAATGGCGTGTGAACTGAAGTCATTTGAGGAGGCGCGTAATTTGTTTCCAGATGTGGATCTCGTTGAGATGCCATATGTGTGCTTGGATTTTGTCTTTGTTAACACACTGCTTGTGGATGGTCTTGGTATGGATACTGCATTTTTTCAGTGTTCATTAGCTCTGGCAAATATATATTTCCTAATTACTTATTTCTGAATCTAATTAATATTTTCTTTCTTTTGGGGCTTTTTGTTCCACAAACAACAGGCTTTGATCCAATGATGATGGTAACAGCAGTTAAAGAGGTGGAGTACGCGAACTCCTCCATGGCGGTACAGTGGCCTCTAGGCGCCGCACTAGAATTAGTCTCGTCAAACATTACCAGAAAGTCTGATGCAATCTCTAGTTTCTGAAAAATGTGTATGCATTAGTTCTTCAAATAGTTAAGTTAGTTTATTCGGTCTCACATGAGAGTTTAGGAAAATAATCATGGTGCTCCTTCTGCACTATATATGACTGTGTGGTAATTATTATGCTTTTTTTTTGTTTCCTGGGATAATTAAAAATGACACCGCACTATCAATATATAAATCTTTTCGGCTAATCACTCTAAATTCTTAAAAAAATACAAATTCTTATATTCCTTTCCAAGGAGCTCATATATAAATAACAGTATTTCCACGGAGCTCATTTGATATGGATATACTCCTCCTGATAAGGAATCCATATCAAATGCCGCGCAGTGCAGCGCAAAATGAAAACCATCTGATTTCATCTTTTATCAATCTCAAATCACCCCTGAAAATCCTATGATTGGAAGCCGCTTTGCAAAGCTGATAAGTAAGTTTGCATTTTGGTTGTTTGCGTGTGGTCCCCACTATTGCATAAACCAACCGCATTGGTTCTCAACTAAAAATCAATGGCTGGCACATTGCTTGTCATCTTTCTCCATGTAACCTATCAATCCAACATGATTTCGCATTTGAAGCGTGCAGCCTCATCTATCAATCCAATATGATTGTCAAGAAAGATGTTGGTGGGATGTGTTTTAAAAGTGCTGCCTCACATGAGCTGTCATATTTATCAGTAAAATTTTATTTAAATAACATTTATTGTCAAATTATGGTTTATATCATAATTATTTAAAAAAAAAATCACTGGGTGTTCTCACTTCTCACGTCCTTGAAACCACAAAATTAGTCTCCCTATTCAACCTACAAACGCTGAATTTGCATACTCACGTGGCGCAACAGAGAGTATTTCCATTTCAGTTGAACATACAAACAGTTTGTTTGCAATTTGGTTTGGTTCATTCCAAAGTACTTTTTGCTCATATACAAGATTATACGAAATTCTAATTAAAAAATAGGCACCACTAATTAATTCCTTTTAGATATAAGCGGCCAAGCGTTTTTGCTTCTTGTCATCATTATACATCCCCACCAATCTCAACAAATTAAGTTGCAGGTGCAACTAGGGCTGCAAGAAATATTCGAAATTCGTAATTCGTTCCTGTTCGATTCGAAAAAAGTTCGTTCGATTCTAGTTCGAAATTAATTTCAAATCAAACTGATTCAATTCGAAATTATATCTAATCAAACTCAAACCATGGTGAGTTCGTTCGAAATGTGTTCGCGAACTATTTTTGTTTGAATTTGTATTAATTATTTGATTGTTTGAGACTTTGAGTAGTATGAATTTATATAAAATTTATTAATTTTTGTTGAATGAACTTTTAGTTTTGTATGAATTTATATTAAATTGATATATTTTATATTTGATTCTGTTATTTTGATATGAATTGTGGAATTTGTTCACCTAATAATTCTATTTCAAACTATTTACGAATCAAATCAAACAGTTCGAATATTTAACGAATCAAATTTCAAACAATGGTTTGAGTTCGAAACTGCCTATCTATTTCAAATCAAACTAGTTCAAAATAGATTTCAAATCAAACTCAAACACATGTCAGTTTGTTCGTGTTCGATTCGTTTGCAGCCCTACCGTGCAACTAATTTCAACAAAGTTTAGGTTACTTTTGTAGGAGTTATAAATTTATGATGGGTTTTTACTCCATTTCATGATGATCCTAAAAGCTTGGTATCAATCAAGTTATACTATTAATTATCCACATAGTTGTTTGGTTTAATTTACCTATGACAGATTATTAGTTATATCTTTTACTAATAATTTTCATATTTTTTTCCTCTATTTTTGAGCCTGATTTATTTATTGAAATTGGTTGGTAAAGTATCTTTAATTTTAATATTACTTTTGATTTTGATATTACTTTATTCAAATTATTATACTTCATATGTGTGGTAATTATCAAGTTGAGGAAAGTTGCCAAAATGGCTTTCGCGTTGTTATTCGTGTGCTCCCATGTCTGAAGAGTCAAGGCCCAACTCACAAGAGTTAGACGAATAAAAAAAAGGAAATATATATAGAATGCCTCACAAGTCACGACCGATGAAACACTAGAACACAGAGTCCTGAATTGAACAGAGAAAACAGTGTGGTAATTAATTAATTTTTTATTTTATTCACGTGGGAGATTGTAAATTTAAAATTTGGATGAAATTTTTTAAAAAAAATTATAAAATGATAACTTAAACTTCCGTCCTAATTCAAATTTAAATTTGAACTAAATAAAAAATATATTTAATATAAATTTCACATTAAGAATTTTTTTTAAAATACTAAGAATATATATAATAATTAATAATAATATAATTAAAATTGATAATCATTAAAAATAATACTAAAAAATTTAATCATGTTAAAAGTTAAGTTTTAACTGAAGTATATCACACATATCTATTTTAAATGAGGAGCAAAAAAAATTATATACGATTTATTGAATTTAAAAATTATATATGACTTATTGAATTTAAATAAAATCAATGATGAAGAAAAATGATGATGTGATGTACATTGGCCTCTATCCAAGAGCGGGTGCTCTATTTATTAGTACTGGATTCCTTATTTAAAAAACTTAGATATTTAAGTCTTTTTATATATTAAAAATTTCTCATTTACTTGCGTATATATCTTTGTGTATTGGCTTTCATGTAGGGTTGTCAATGATATTTTTTGGTCATTTATCTAATCCATATCGTATACAATAAAATGATTATGAATAAGGTTTTATTTTCATTAAGTTATCTGGTATAGATAGGAAAAAATTCATTAACTTATTGGATTATATTACAATATATTTCATTTCTAATTATATTATAATATTTTTTGTTGCTAATTATATTAGAATTTTTTTTCACTTTGAAAGCCGTTTGACTATTTACTTAACCCGTATCATATCCGATAAGATAAATATAAATAAAAATATTTTATTAAATTATCAGATATAAATATAAATATAGATATGAATAAAAATTGTTAACTTATCATATTCGTTACTAGAGCTGCAAACGAGTCGAGTTCGAGCGAATCGAGTTTAGCTCAAAATCGGCTCATGAAAATTCGAGTCGAGTCGAGTTGAGCTCGTGAAACGATTCGAGCTAAAAAGTCTAGATCAAACTCGTCTCATAACTATTTGAGCTGGCTCACGAATCAATGCATACACATTAACTCGGTTTGACATTTATATTTAGTATATCTATAAACTGTAAATTTGATATATCTACAAAAATGATATATGAGTTAGTACAAAATTGATATATTAACAATTTATATTTTTAATAGTCTTTGTTGCACTATTTTGTACGAATGAACCAACAAAAAAATTATCGTATCAGATATATGAGCAAAGTCACGAATGAGTACGAGGAGATATTAAACCGCTGAGATGATGAGATCACGAGAGATAATAAGAGATGAATTATCAAATTATAATTTAGCAGAAACAAATATAAACTATTATTATTCGAGCCGAGTCGAGTTACGAGCTAAACCAACTCCAATTCAAATTCAGCTCATTTAATTATCGAGCCAGATTTGCTCAAACTAAATTAGCTCGAATCAGATTAGTTTGACCCAAATTAGCTCGAACTAAGTAACTACATGTGTGCCCAGCAATAAATTTATATCTGCTGCAACGAATCATTATGCTGATCGGTACAGTACATTGCATGTGTATTTTGCCCATTTCATTGGATGGAGTTTCTGCCCACTCGAGAGAATATGCAAGCAGTCACCAGTCACCACCTGACTTTCTTGATTCATGTCATTACACATCATCATATTCTGAGGTAAGATGGGTCCTGTCAGCTAGCTGTTGTCCTCATCAGATCTTTTATATGTCTATCATGTCCATATCAGAATTTTATTTATACAATAAATTATATCAATATATGTATTACGTTAATCATAATAATAATAAAAATCTTGAATAAATAATCACTTTTTAGAAGCTCATGTTATTGATGAATACGCATAAAACATTTTATGCAACAATTTCGTATTAATCACTTCTTACAAGCTCATGTATCTGTCTCAGGTATCAACACTGCCTCCTATGATCCTATTAATTCCTATCCCATCTCCAGATACACCCTAGACGCACAATTAATACCCTAACTTCCTCCGTCTATAAATATTAAATAATCATGCTCATCCCCTCAGAAATGAATCACCTACTTCCACAGAATCATATCACCTGCGGAGCTGAAAAAGCTCCGCATGTGCGGTTCTTTTGATTTGAGCGGTCCGATCATTTATTAACGGTTCTGATTTAACAATAATAAACAGCCCCGTGCATCAAAATTCGTGATTAGACTTCCCCATTGCCGTTGTGATTTCCTTGAGCCGTTGTGATTTCCCTGCAGTGATCTCCGCACAGAAAATATCCGCAGAGACTGTTCGTCCCTCCTTCCACTCTCCATAATCATTCCACGAAAGTAAAGTCCTAAGTCCGAATATTAAATAACATTCTCATCTCACTACACGAGGACACACACTTAGGTGTATATATTTAGTCAGTTCGGTTCAAATCAAAATAAATTCATGTATTTGAAATTTTATTATATTTATCAAATTATAAATCAAACTAAATTTATAAAAATATAAATTGAATATATTAAAAACCAAATAAATCAAATTTTTATTCAATTATTTGATTAAATCAAAATTACATTAGTTAAAGAGGAATGAAAAACTATCGATAGTTATACAAATTAATAGAAAAAAATAAATAGTTTAAAAAATAACTAAATAAAATCTATAAAGAATAAATATATTCAAATTATCTTTGTTATGATCCTTATTTATACTAAGTAATATAAATTTGCTTGATAAATTTTAGACTATTTGATTAATTCTATTAAAAATAAATAAAAATCGAATTATATTTTTATTATTATATTATTATGATTATGATTATGACTATAATTATTATTATCATGATTATGATGATGATAATTATATTATTAAAATTATGATTACTTATTATTATTATATTATTATAATTATGATTGTGATTATAATTTATTATTATTATATTACTATATTATGATTATGTTTACATTTTTATTATATTACTATTATAATATTATTATTTATTATGATTATTTTTATTACTTTATTATTAGTTTATTATGTTGTATTATATTATTATATGTTGATTATAGTTATGATTAATTTATTATTATATTATTATAATTATAATTATTTATAATTATTTTTATGATTATGATTATATTTTTATTATTATATTATTATGATTATGATTATGGTTATATTATTATGATTATGACTATAATTATTATTATCATAATTATGATTATGATTATTATATTATTAAAATTATGATTACTTATTATTATATTATTATAATTATGATTGTAATTATAATTTATTATTATTATATTACTATATTATGATTATGTTTATATTTTTATTATATTACTATTATTTATTATGATTATTTTTATTACTTTATTATTATTATTATCTTACTATTATGATTATTATTTTACTATTATTATTATCATCATCATTATTAGTATCGTAATTATTCATATTTTAACTATTTTGAGTAACAACTGCCAAGCAATATTTTCGCTCTTCCGAATAATCAAGAATACCACTCTTCTACCACTCTTTAAAAAAAAATACTATTCTATCACTTTTTCAAAATTATCACTCTTTCAAAACTATTCCTTGATTTATCAAACGGACCCTAAGCGTTTTCAAAATTTGTCCATCATTTTACAAGTCCGTAAAGAAATAGAAAATTTGTCCATCATTTTACAACAACAGAGTACCGTGCGCCTCGATTCTGGAAAAACGGTAAAATAAATGATAAATGGAGAAGCTATATATGTCGTTGCTATGTCAGTACTATTTAGTTTTCTCTTTTACAATTTACATCTTTAGGCAATTATACCACACCTTTTGAAGTTTCTAGGATCTCTGGTATTTCATTAAACATAAAACTCTATTTTAATATTGTATGGATGATGAAAGTTTTTTCTTAACGGATCCTTTTTTAAAGAAATGCATTTCACCTCATCATTTAAAGAAATATATACTTGAATAGTCCTTTTTATGTATTTCATCAAAATCAGTCATCACTATTATAGAAAAAAAATTTAAAAATACCTCATTTTCTTCAAGTGGAGAAGTGAACGGACTAGTTATTTATTGTGACTCGAGATCCTCATTTTTGGACATGGCTATATTTTTCAGGAGCTTGATTATCTTACTGTGAGATGTTCTTCCTTCCTGATAATGATATCTTCAATGTCGATCATGGATGACCTTCTTCAACTTGTGCCATGAGAGCTAAATTTGGCTCCTTCTCATCTCTTGACTCTGCATCTGAGTTGTCGGTGTCGCTGTCATCGAACTCAGAACTCCACATTGCCTTCATAGTCTTGGCTTTCTTTTTGTTCTTGTACCCATCATTTTTGTGTCTCGGCTTGCAATCTTACCTCCCATTACCTTCTTTATTTTTCAGTTGGGGAAAAGCTTAAAGCATGTTTGGATGGTGTGTCTTTCTTGATGACAGATGAATCACACCGCCTTCTGATTTTCTTCCTCCAGTTCCTTGTTGTACTTTCGCTCAAAGCTCAGCATATCTTGGAATATTTTGGATATAAGAAGTGCATCTTTGGAAGATTCGTGATCAATTCTTTGCACGAATCCGTCAGTTGTGAATTGGGAACTGGATGTTCTTAGATGGTTGTGAGCAGAAAATATTATTGCTTTGGATGCATGCGTGGCTCACCGGCTTGCTTTAGGGTTTTCTCAAAACTCCTTAAGTGAGCGTAGACCTTATCCGATGTGAAGTCGGCTTGCACTCCTTGCATTACTTTTAGTGCACTCACGTAGCCTTTCCATTTTGATCTCCTAAGCATCACACACAATATTTTTTTCTATAACTTTCCCGTTAGACAATATTTCTTCTAATTCACGAAATTTATTTTGTATATGTATAAGACTATTATACATATTATTTATGATTTCACACTCTTCTAAGCTAAAGTTCTCAAATTTGATCTCAAGTCATTTCATACCTTATAACAAGACATTCAACATTTCATTTGCATTGTTCATATTGCTAAATAAGAGGGCTACTTCCTCACTTACTGAGTTTAAAATGATATTTACAGCATTATTATTTTCCCTTCTTACAATTAAGGACTCTATTGTAATTATATTGGTATCCGGATTATATTTGGTACATAACCTTTTTCTACAACCTCTCAAATTTTCAATATATTCAGGTAATTAACCATGATTTTTTTAGTGACTAAAGTTCTTTGTGGTTTGGCTAAAGACCGGAGGATTCATAAATCTTGGTGATGCCATTTGATAAATTCAATACAACATATTCTGATACCATTTTGTTTTATCTAAAGGTCTAATATCAAATTTATCATAGAAAATTAAAAAAATAAATTTAGAGAGAAAAAAGAAAGAACATAGAATTTAATAGAGTTTGACTATGAAAAGTCTACATTTTTAGGACCCGCAATAACAACAGTTGATTGCGCCAAGTTAGTAACACAAGTAAGTCTTTTATAACTACAAACCTTTGGCCCCTTACACCAAATAATAGGGCAGTCGTCGACCAAAAGAAATAAACTGAGCGTAAAGAACTAACTTCTCTCAAACTCTCAAAGGGTTTTACAAAATAGTCTTAATTTTAGAACATAAGAGAATAAAGTATTGCTTTGAAACAATTTGATGACTAGTTTTGCAAAGAGGAAATTTATCAAGTTTGATAAGAAAAATAGGTGTTTATATAGAGATACATCAAAACCGATAACAAATCGGGCAGATCTGTTCTAATGGTTAGGTCAGAAAAATCTTAATACATTTAATCGTTTTGACGGATATAAAATCTATTACAACATATGTCTAAAGGAATTGTTCTGGAGATTTTTGGGCCAAATTTTGTATACAAATGATTTAATTTGTTATAACGAATATTGAGAACCAAAGCAATGAAATTTCTCTCGAGGTCATCCATTACAACAGATAAGAAATCAGTTGCAATGGTTAGGGTATGTTTTAGCTTTGGAGTAATTTGGACAAAAGTTGTACTGACTCGATTTAATTTGTTATAACAGTTAAAGTATAAATATCTCTATTTGACTGATTTAATCTCATTTTTTATTACTTTTGATTATTATAAATCTTAACTAACTAATTTATGTCTTGGGATCTTCATGCATGAGTTTTTCTGCTTATACTTAATATCTACATTTCAAAAAACTCCAAAAGATTATCAAATTCCTATGTAATTATTTTATAAATTGACAAATATCATATTATATAATTTTAAAAATTATTTACGTCAATAATATTTATATAGTTTTTCTCTTCTTAATTTCTTTTGTTTTTTGTAAAATATTATTGTCAATATAGCTATAATTTATTTTATATTTTTTGTAGAATGCAATTATCAAAATTATTAAAATAACTCACTATCAAGTTATCCTCCCATAAAAAAAGTTATTTTGTCTATATTTAACTAAAGAGATGAATTTGAAAATGACGATTGGCACGTGAATCGCAAGTTCGTAACATTAATTAATGCACCTACTTCACCAGATCCAATTACAATTGACTTTCCTTTTTAAATATACCCAAGATCTTTTACAATTTGGCACGTGTTTTATCATATGGAGAGAGTAGTCGGATATTCAGAGAAATAAGACAAGCAACAGTTAGATCAACTATTTATTTCATTATTATCAAACAATATGGATTAAGATTGATTTAACTTCTACTCGGTTTTAATTTTACTAAGTCTGTCAATTTTTTATACAAATTATTTTATCTATTTACTTCATTATTATCAAACAATATGGATTTAGAGTGATTTAACTTTTACTTCGCTTTAATTTTACTAAATCTCCCAAACAAATTCATAAATCCATAAGACATAAAAAATCGTTTATCATTTTAAAACAACCGATTACTCTGGACAGATTCACTCTACCCTAAATCCTCGAATTTTTTTGAATGGGAAATAATAACCTCGATTCTGGAAAAGATAAAATAAATGTTAAATAGAGAAGCTATGATAGTAATATTTTGCTTTCTCTACTACAATTTACGTGTCTTTAGGCAATCCATATACCACACCTTTTGGAGTTCGCATAATTATTATCTAGGCATCTCGTCTATTTCGTAAAAACATATAAAAACCCTACTTTAATATTGTACTGATGTTGACAAATCTTTCTTGACGGGTCCTTTTTTCTTTCTTTCTCGAAAACAAAGAAAAGTATGCGCTTAGAATGTTTTCTATTTACTTTACTTAAGCAACCGGTATAATAAGTAACTTAGTGATATATAATTATATCTCATCCATGAGACATTCTTAAGAATTACGATAGCAACAACTGAATTCTCTTGTAATTTCAGGAAAAAAAATATAAGTGTGTAAAAAATATATGTTGTTTATGTAACGGATTATATCACTATATCACTATATCACTATATAAGCGTAAGACACATCCACGCCTGTTTGCATGACTTTTTGGTAAACAGAAAGTATCTCGTCAAAAAAATCCTCGATGTACATTAACATGTCTAATAAATGGGAGGGGATTGGTCCAATAGACTGTATTTATCATCGGAACTACAATTCTGATGATTCACACGAATTTTGAATCAATGAAGCAAAATTTAAAGTACTTATCTTAAAGTGATTGAATAGTTGATTGGACCATCTAATCAATTTTTTTGAGATTAGATATACTCCACTCCCCTAATGAATTCGTATCTCTACTTTTTATTAAGCATGTAAGTGTTCTGATCCTGCAACCGTTCAAATTTTTTGTTGAATTTCTAAAACTAATATCAGTTATCAGATTGAGTTATTATCAAATAATATTACTATCTCTATGAACATTTGTGTTAAAGTTATAATTTTCTCTTAATTTTAATTGTTACACGAAATGCTACATAATTTAGAAATATAATCGCTCTAATTTTTTTCTTAGATTATTATGAATTTCAACTTTCCTTAAATTCTGAATATCAATTTTCTTCTCAATTCTATATTTATTTTACATTAATTATGTATTCATCATTAAAATTTATATTAATTATTAAATTATCTTATTTTTTATTTTTATATGAAGATATGATTTTTTTATATTTTTAAAAGATATCACCGAAACAACTTAGTATAAGATACTAATATTTATTGATGTAGTCAGATCTACATTCAATTGGGGAATGGCCCCATTTTAAAAATCTAATCGGATGCCATACGATTGGATAAAATAATATACCCTGCCAATTTTAAATCTAATCAGATTCTTTTAATTTTGACTTTGCTCCTTGTAGAAATCAAAGCACAGAAAAATATATATTCATGCATGATGCATCCAATATTGGCACTATAATAGTATTAGTGGATATCTAACACCGATACCATCCATCTCTGAAACAATGGCTAAACCAGGAGTAGCAAGCATTAGCCTCTTGTCTCTGCTTGTTCTTCTCCTTGTGCAATTTTGTGCCTCCAACACCGGTCTACTCGCCCGGAAAGCTGCTTCCGGGGGGCGACTGGTCTCTGAAGATGTCGGCAGATATGTTGTTGTCTTTGATGCTGGGAAAATTTCTATTGATGTCCATGTTTTCAGGTTCGACAAGAGTGCAAACCTTCTCAAGATTAATGGAGACTTGGAGGTTTCTCATAATGTAATATTCTGAACAATGATAAATCGTTGTGTCTTGTTCCTTTTTTTTAAAGTTATTTAAGTTATTAGTTTGTTAAAACACGGTTGCTGGTATTTTATTCTGTTTCCTATTTAACTATAATTAATAGTACAAAAAACTTAATTGTGAGAAATACTTGTGTGGATTCCTTTTCAATTATGTTGCTTGCTCATGCACTGATTGCAGCTCTCTTTTCCGTATAACAAGTACTTGCTTATTTGGTATATAGTGTAAGTAAGTGTTGCTTTGAGCAACTTGAAAATACTGGTAGATCGAGTGCTCAAGTTGTTTCTCAAATTCAGGTATCACAATCTCTGAGTTCATATGCCGATTACCCGGAGGATGTTGCAAAATTCATGGTACCATTTTTGGGGGAAGCCATAGATGCTGTTCCTGCTGATCTCCAGCCAGAGACACCAGTATTATTTGGTGTAAGAATTCCTAGCATTACTCAAATATATCTTATATATTGAACAGCCATGCAAATTAAACACTTATAATGCATAAAAATTGAAGCTCGTTTATTGGTTTGTGTAAACAGGCATTTGACGAGCTGTTCCTTCTAGGAGAAGAGAAGTATGAGAAAATTCTCGAAGTGGTAATTGCAACTAATAAAAAATCTTAAATTATAACAGCAACCACCTCCTACTCTGTCAAATTTTGAATGAAATGCATGTGCAAACTAATTAATGCGTTGAGTTAGAGAAAAGCCATTAATGTTGTAGGCCCCAACCACATAAAAGCAACTTTTCTTAAGAAGAACTAATTATTTTGCTTCTTGAGTTAGAGAAAAACCATTAATGTTGTAGGCCCCAACTTCAGGCAATCTATTCCCTATACTCCCTTGTCCCCTCCCTTGACGATTGCATAGGAATACATCATCTTTATGCGTATTAAATCCTATTGACGATAAGAAAGAGTGTCGTCTAGCCCGTTAATCTAAATCGTTGAGTTTGTGTGAGGTTTAGATTCATGGGACAGTTAGTTCATCCCGTGAAGTACTGTAGGGAATGCGGATTCATACACATCATGTTCGTATTAAATCTCTGCCAACAGACTCAGGAATATGAATTTCTTTATCTTATAGAAATTATTCTATTTGCTATTTAGATTCGCGATGTTTTGAGTAAAAGCCCTCTGTTTTACAAGCCAGAGTGGGTAACTATTCTTCCTGCGGCCAAGCAAGGAGCTTATATATGGGTAAGATGCATTACCCTGTTGTCGACAGGTCAATATTTAATTAAGAGTATCAGAGATCAAATACAACTCTTAACCCAATTAACATAGAGTGTGTGGGCAAATATTTAGCTGGTATTGTGCTGGGTGATAATTTTGTAGTACTGGCTTTTATGGGCTGACGACCATGTCAGTTGCTAATATATATTTTCATGTGGCAACTATATATTTATTCATTAATGAAGTAATTTGAACTTGCATTTGCAGGATACAATAAACTATCTATCAGGCAACATCGGCAGCGATTATGAAAAAACTGTGGCAGTTTTAAATCAGGATAGTGCGTCTACGGAAGTAGCGTATGCGATCTCATCGAAAGCAGCTGCTAATGCTCCATCTTTTCCTCATGGAGAGGAATACATCAGTACACATCATATTCAATCAAACCATTACTACCTTTATTCTCATGGGTTTGCTTCTAATCATTATCCTTTAAAAAAAATCTTACCTTTCTTCTTGTAACACTAATACTGTCACAAAACGAGAGTGTTTTCAATATTGGTAACTAAGAAGAGGATGCCAAAAATGTGCAGATGCTCTATTACATCTCTCCTTATTTGGCAAATAGATGCTCTTACAACAATTCTTCTATTGACTACTGGCATCATTCATGCCTTCACTTTTTTTATCAGCTAATTTGTATTTTGTTTCCCTCTTTTTTTTTGTCAGCTACTTTCCCTATGGTGCATATGGTGTTCGAACAGCAGTATTGAAATATACCAACGATTCATATACCTATTGCGTCACACCTGGTTATAATGGTAGGAATATAATTAATTTAAGCTTACTGAATTATCTTATTTCTTAAATTCGTAAGTCGTAACTGATATACATGTATCTTTTGCATACTATATGGAATCAAAGAACAATTCGAGTACTACGGAGTGATTTACAATGCTAGAGCTGCACCTACTGGCTCGAGCTATGAGAAATGCAGGGATAATGTCTTGTTAGCCTTGAATCTAAATGCAAATTGCTATGTAAAGAATTGTACATTTGATGGTGCATGGAGCGGCGGAGGTGGATCTGGCTTAGAAAAGATCTATCTTACCAATGGTTTCCATAACACCGGGGCTGATGTATGCGATTTTCTTCCCCTTTTCTTTTGATTAATGATCTTTTTTATTTAAACTATTGTGATAAATAAACCTTCAGAAAGAATTATACACAACATGTTGTGTAACTCAACTTACTACCAATTGCAACCATATGCTATGAAGAATTTAATGGTCTGATAATTCAGTTGTCATAACTTTTTCAAAATCAAAGTAGAATACAGGAATTTATTCTCTTTTTCAACATGTTCTGATTGTGAACAAAGCTAGATTTCTAATAACCAGATAGGTTCTAAGACTGAATTAAAATGAATTGTTCACTCTTTAATTCTACAAATTACGATTTCATCGACACAACTCTCAAAGTAAATACTACAGGGCACACCAAGTACCGATGTTCTACAAAATGTGTGCAGAAGAAACAGATGTGATGTACTAAACATTTTTTTTTCCTGATAATAGGAGCAATTATGAACCTTAGACATTGAAATCTTTCTCAGGTTGGGATTGCTAACCGCTCCAACCCGAGCACAGACATGAAACTATCAGCATATGAGGAAGCAGCAAAAACGGCTTGTGGTGTGAAGTCATTCGAGGAAGCACATAATTTATATCCAGACGTGCCTCTCTTTGATTTGCCTTATCTATGCATGGATCTTGTATACGTCTACTCTGTGCTTGTGGATGGTTTTGGTGAGTATACCAGAAACGGTCGAACTTCTATAGTATGTCTTTGGTTCTATTATTGTAAATTTCTATTTCATAATTTCTATTGTAATTGTTTTCTATCTTAAAGGAATTGACCCAACAAAGGTGGTAACAGCAGTAAATGCCGTTCCATATGGAGGTTCTTCCATGCCAGTAAACTGGTGCCTTGGTGCCGCACTGGAATTGCTCTCGTCTAACCATGCAAAAATGCCAGATGTTACAAATGTGGTCCCTCCCTGTTCATACATTTCTTCAAGTAATATAGCATCTGTGCTTAGTTTGAAATTGCAAGTGTGAGCTCAGTTAGGATGCCTTCTCGCCTTCAAAATTTTTTGTTTCTAGTACTAGATATTTTAATAATTTATCAGAATTCGCTATTTTGCCTGAGAAGTGAGACCTTATATTTCTGACAACCATTGCAACATTCTTTTTACAAATTAGGACATTCAATTTTCATTATAATTTAAATTGTCCGGTGGATCATTGTCCCTAACAATCAGGTCAGCCACACAGCTGACATGAAAATCGTCTAATTGAAAAAAAAATGTTTTTTAAACCAAGTAGTAATATTAATATAGTTCGAAACCGTATATATTCTATTTCTTATGAATTTGATAGAAAGCAATTTATTTTCATAAAGAAATTAATTAAGCATTCAATATCGAGAACTAGTTTTTGGTGAAGACAAATGTTCTTTGCATATATGGGAAGTCACAAAAGTTCGAAACCGAATGAACATTGAACAATGTTTATGAAACCCTTAAATTTAAATGATTTCGCTCTCATTTTATCCACAAAAAAACATCCAGCATAAATGTTCCATCTCAAAAAGAAATATAACTATCTCACATTTAAGACACATTAATACATT
>CAXKVV010000935.1:0-24339 GCA_964058805.1 Schoenoplectus triqueter | reverse complement strand
GGAACTTGTCTTTCTTTTCTCTTTATTATTTTATTCTTGTTCTTTCTAATATATACGGAAGCTTCAAAATCTCTTTAATTGTTCCTTAAAAAGAAAAGAAAGAAAGAAAGTAAAAAAGTGAAGTTTGCCTAATTGCTATGAGGATGATTATCATCCCATCTTTATTCAGTGCACTGCTAAATTAAGGACATAAGTAATGATGTCTACACTATCTGTATGTCTCTTGATGTTTTGATGGTACTGGTACAGTACCAATTTACACGTCTCTTTAGGTTTATCCTGGCAATCTTGACTATGGCTTATCAATTTATCATGATTATTTTTGTTTATTTTATCTAACCCGAAAGGAGAGACCTTTTTGTAGGTTCCACAACAATGCTTATGTAGCATGCTGGGCCCTTCACATAGCAAATAAGTTGAATTCATCTTCAACCTATGATTTGCTCGAGCTTTTCTTCAAGTATCAGGTTGGGTAAACTTCTTTTTATAGGTTGAAACCAAAAACAAGTCTTTGATGTCAAAATTACAATTAGACACAACTGTTCTGTAAGAAAAACCATTAGGCAGTGTTTGGCACTGCACTTATCTTCCGGAATTAAGTAGAAGTTCACTCTTTTCAAGTAAACCTTCTTTTATTTTATTCCAGACTTTTCAGCTAGTGTTTGGTAACAAAAGTTGGGAAGAAGATTAACAATAGTGATTGAAAGATTAGAGCTTCTGGTCTTTCTTCTGGAAGACTTCATCTTCCAACAATTTGGTGGAAGAAACTATTCCAATTTTTCCTTCTCTAACTCCAGTGGTGTTTGGCATTTTTCTTCTGGAATTATTCTTCCTAATTCCAGAATAAAAGGGCAGTACCAAACAGCCCCATAGTGAAGATTGTGAGATTACTGGTTGTTTTTTTGTGGAACAGGAGAGGTATTACAATGGGGCAACAGCCAGTGCATCAAGAATAGCCATACAAAAGGATATGTCAAAGCTTGGGGCCTTTGCTCTTGGAAATTCCTTTTTGGCTGATTTTGAATCTGGATTTGAAGATTCTTCTACTGAGTTAGCTGCCCGCATCTCCTTCAGGGTAGGCAGTATTTTCTGTTTCTCTATGAACTTTGGCGTTGAGCAGCCCACAACACTTACTTGAAAGAAGGATCTGCAACTGAAATTCCATATATATATATATATATATATATATTATATCATTTGAGTTATCTCTGTTTTTAAAGTTAGGTTTATTTGGCCAATAGTTTATCATCCTCAATTCCGTCTTATCCATGCTATAAAAACCCAAAACTAACACCTAATTATGAAGACAGGAGAAAAAAAATTATTTACTGAACCTATGAATTAATTTAGCTGGTACAGTATCTGGTGAATACTTGCTTTGGTCCAGATCATATTTAGTATTAGCGTTAGAGAGGAGAGAGAATGATTAGCAAGAATGCAATGATCTTTATAATATTATGTTGTGTTGATTACAATGATTATAAGGTCTATTTATAGTCGAATTATCTTCCTGACTATTTCTAATGTTAAGCCTCTCTTACATTACAACATTATATCTCCCGTTTATAAAATTCTAGCTATATCCGAATTGTACACCAAAATATATGTTTAATGTATATCCTAACATTGCCCCTCAAGCTCGTCGCGCGGCATGCATGTGTTAATGAGCATGATAAATCAAAATTTGAAGGTGATTTCATGTACTTTATGAGTTAGGAGCACTGAAGGGCTCCATACTCCCTAGAGGTACATCAAATCATCTTTAAATTTTGATTTATCATGCTCATTAAATTCTTTATATGAAAATCTTGTGGAATACAAAAAATGAGCTGTTTTGAGTTTTCAAAGTCGCTGATTTTAATTTTTGAAAAATCAGCCCTAAAAAAATAATAAAAATTTCAATGTTTGTACGTTATTTTTAAAAAAATTAAAAAAATGACTTAAAAAACTCAAAACAACCCAATTTATTGTATTTGCTTACGCTATCTTTACTCTCTCTCTCTCTCTCTCTATATATATATATATATATATATATCATAATATATGTATAAATGTCAAAAAATTAAGAATGTAATGATCTTTATTATCTTGTATAGTGTTTATTACAATGATTATAAGGTCAATTTATAGGCTAATTATGTACCTAACTAATTCTAATGTTAAACATCTCCTACATTACAACACAGTATCTCCCATCTAAGACCTATACAATTATATCTCCAAACTATACACCGCAATGTATCTTCAATGTATATATCCTAACATTCAGAAAGCAAATACTTTTATTTTTTGAAGTGGAGGAAAATCGCCCACCAATAATTTTCAGTAAGCAAATACTCGTATACTGACATAAATATTGATAGATTTTATGCAGACATGGATAGAAATATGATAAGACATCTGGGGTACATAATTGCATCAATATAAATTGAAAATTTTGGCTATTAGGCCATTAGGGTATGGATAAACAGATATTGCCACAATTTGCAATATTTCTTTTGAGAAAAAAAATAATTTGCAGGTTGTGGTCGTTATATAAGGTGTAGTGTTTTCTATCCCAATTCCCATTGAGCTCATACATGTGAAAGATTTTACTTGGGCTTTTGTTATTTTTGCAGACTCCTTGATTTGAATGAAGTTCCTTATTTTATATATATATTTTTTCAGTATGGGAGCTCAAGAGGTGTTTATGGTGCACCATTTTTCTTTGTTAATGGATTCTTACTGCCAGATGCTGGATCACCTCTAAGCTACAGTCAATGGATAAACATCATAGAGCCTCTGCTGCAGAATAACACAGGCAGAAATCCCGTGCTCTCTTTCTATCTCTAAGTTCACAAAATTTGCAAGTCCGTATAGGTTCATGCAGCTTGTATCTTCTCGCTGCGTTGTTTTCCTAGTACAGTAATGTAATCTTGTACATTTTCTATAATTTTGTATGTTAAATTGCATACTGATTTGGTTCCTGTTGGGCAATATATTTACGTGTGGTAAAAGAAAAAAAATAAATCTAGTTATTGGTATTATTGTCGCCTAGGAACAAACTATGATATGAAGTAGCCACCTATTAATTGTTCAATTTCACATTTTCAACGTAACATTAATTTTTTGGATTAATTTCAACGAGAAGGATATGTATAAGGTAGGGAAATATGTGTCGTTAGGCAGCATGTATCAAGAAATGTTGGTTTGTAAATTACATGTAGTAAAGTAGGTGAACAACTGGTAAATTTGTAGTATTGTAGTATTTTTACATCTCCATGTGAAAATCAGTGGAAATCAATTACTAATTTTTAGATGCAATCAAATAGATTTGGTATCATAATTGAAAAGTATTTCTTGAGTCACTTGAGCCACAATTTCAGTCTTTTAAGAATGATAATGCTGAAAAACAAAATGTTGTGGGATGTATGATTAAAATCTTGGATTAACAGGTTGTAAATAAAAACAGACAACAAAGCAACTGGAGTCTCCTCTGGACGCGCATCGTATTGTATTCTTAAGCTTGCTCAATTTTGCCTGTAGTAGAAGTTATCCAAGTTTAATCATTTATATGATGTAAATATGAATCAGAGTAATATGAAAGAAATAGGTGGACCATATGTTGCTTTTGACAGTAGAGATATATAAGTTCGCAGCGTCACATCTAACTACCAAAGTATAAATCAAAGTCCCTTTTTTTTTCTCCTACAGGGCACAGGTTTAGGTTAGCAGCAGCACCACTGCAGTAAGCATCTAAAAGGAAGCAAATGCCAGTACAGTAGATGCACAGATATGATTATTTCACTGTGTACCTTTGATCTAAAATTCTTATTGTTCCCTCTGATCTTGTAAGGCTTTTACATTGCAAAATTGTAATTCAAAAGAAGCAAGTCATGTCTACTAGCCCAAAAAAATTGTTTCACTCGCGGAATCAAATTTTATTTAATTTTCTTGACAATTTTAAGCCTGTTCCTGACGTTCAAGTCTATCAGTCAAGCAAGTATACGAGAAGCGATCACCAAAAAAGTGCCGACCGGTATATATATATATATATATATATATGTTGGCCTGACCGATGCTGTACCTAAATTACTGCAAGTACTTGGTACGACAAGTCGACAGATAATTTTCAATGGTACAATTTTCCGAGTGGTGATAGTTGATAACTATTTATTTTATTTATTTTCATAATTAATTTTAAATAAATTTATAAATAAATAAAATAATTTTTTTTATAAATAAATTTTGTTTTAAATTTCATACAATTTTATATTCACCACTATTTAATTCACAAAAATGAGGCCGAGGACTGAAATGTGGGCTCTGGGCTTTTGCGGTTTGGGCTCTGTCTCCGCTCGTTCTCCCAGGCATGCTGCAATTTTACTTGTAGACTTCCACAGAGGGAGGGAGAAAGCATTGGACATGGAGGAGGTCCAAAGGGTGCGGGTCAACGTGGGAGGCCACTGCCTTCGAGACCACGAGCTGCACGCTTCTCTTGTGCTCCGATGCTAATGATGCTGCTGCTCTGATCGACCGCGATTCCTTCCTCTTCTCGCACCTCCTATCCCTCCTCCGTTCCTCTAATTCCACCTCCATTTATCTTCCTCCTCCTCCTCCAGCTCCTTCCATACACCAGCAATCATTATTGATCAGCGAGGCCTCCTACGGCCCCCCGTCCTCTCCCGCCTCCACTTCGCCCTCGCCCCTCTTGCCCTCCTCGGCCATGACGTCTCCCTCTTCCCCGCCTCCGACCCCTTCACCAGTGTTGGAATTTTTTAATTTAATTATTAAATAAATTTTAATAATTTTGTGGGTGTATATGTGATATAATTATAAATTAAAATTATGGATTGTCAATCGATCAAACCTCAAATTAAAATGATCAAATTTAATAAATTATATGATGAGAATTAGATTTTTAATGTGTAGAATGTACATTTATAATTTTATTATAATTTAATGATAGTTTGATTTTTTTAATAAAATTATAATTAATGTTATCAAACTATTGACCCTTAGAAAATAACTAAATATGTGTATAATTGTCAAAATTGAATATATATCTGGTTATAATTTTTTTAAAGAAAAACTCTGATTAAATGGAATTCTCCATTTTTGATTTAAATGGAGAAGAATGTAGTGTGCTAAAGAAAAGACAGCTGAATTTGTTATCCTTATGGCATTAGAGATGTTATCCATTATACAAATCTACTAGCCGGATTCAAATTCGGTTGAACTAAATGATAAAGTTAACACATGAGCACCATGACATGGCATGTATTGGTTAGTTCTTGTAATAAAAAAATAATAATACAGATCGGTCAAATTAGCTATAAATAGCCTTTTATAGTCATGCTTAAAGATATAAATAAGAAACAATGCTCAAGTATATATACTTGAACATCATTTTAAAAAATCAGCTCTAAAAATAATAATAATATATTCAATACTTGAACATCATTTAAAAAAATTAAAAACGATAACTTAAAAAGCTCAAAACACTCCAAATTTTTGCATCCCACAAGATTTTTATATAAAGAATTTAATGAGAATGATAAATTAAAATTTTGAGATGATTTAATATATTTTTTGAATTAAGCTCACGGTATCTCCACTATATATATATATATATATAGTACCGTCAATTAATATTTTAGAATTTCCACAATAAGATATTAAAACAATTGAGATTTTTAGTATTATGTTTGTTTCATTTGATCTCTGGATCTTAAAAAAAATTACTATGCGGATTAAGGAGCTTAGTGATCAACAAAGTTATATATTTCTCAAAGTCTAAAGTTATGGAATTAATTATTTTAAATTCAAATTAGATAACTAGAATGATATTGAGAATAAAGAATTTAGTCCAGAAGTAATTTGGATTGTAAGTTCAATCACATCGTTTTTTTCGTTGCTCTGACGGCTCAGTATTCCTTTCCTACGTCAGCCTCATCTCCTCCTATGACTCCTCCCTTGTCGATCCCACTACCCTCCGCACCCATCTTGTCCACATCACCTCCCTTTCCCGCCTCCCCCTATCCCTGCCTGCCGCACTCGTTGGCTCCCTCCACCATCCCGGCGAACAACACACCAGCGCTGGCAAACAAATGGCGGCGTGAGCAGACATACGACAGATCTGGTCTGAACAGAAGCTGAGCAGTTGGAGATGGCTGTTCGGAAGGTGGCGTGAGCAGATGCAAGAATCAAATTTGGCGACAACCTGATTCAACGGATGAGTCGGCGCGGTCGGCTCGAGCTGAAGAGGCGGCTTAGAGAAGTCAACACGAAGGGAGATGATCCACACAAAGCAGATCTGGGTCTCCGAGAGTACACATGCGCTGAGGTCTGGGGCGGTGCGAAGGCAATGAGTAGCAACTTCGACCGCGAGCAGAAGGCACGACGGCGCAAGCAGAAGGCTGAGCTAGGTGGAGCCGGAACCCTAGTCTCGAATCCCTAAGTCAGACGTGTTCAGCAGGCACGGTGCATAGGGATAGAACAAAGAGACAGAAAAGAAACTCGAGTTCGAGAATGAGTAGGGGCGAAGCTACAGTACCGGGAAGATGAACAGTGCAGTTGCTACAATATCGGTTAGGTTTTTCAAGGCTCTGATACCATGTTAGTAATTGTCAGATATTTGAGTTTTGAATAACTGAATTGTTTTCTATTCTATTCTCAAATTACATATTTATATTAGAGAATTATAAAAAATAAGAAAAATAATAATGTAAAAAATTAAAAAATAAAAAATATTAAATTTTATAGATTTTTCTAAATTAAATACTATATATTCTAACACTGTCATTGATGGAAAGGGAGTTTCTGCAAGTGAGGCATGTGATGGTTGTGTGCGGAGACGTGGCTAGACAGGTTGCACATGGCGGTGCAACAAAGTAGATGGGTCTGAGAAGAGCTGCAGTCAGTGGTGGATCTAAGTGAAACCAGGTTGGTCAACTGATCCCTGGATTTTGTAAAATAGTGTTTTTATACTAAAGTTTTGTTAATCTGACTCCTTAGATTAAATTTTCGACCCTCCTGAATTGTCTGATTATTTTTTATTGAGAAAAAATATTTAATATCGTGGATAATGTAATAATTATACAAAAATTTTAAAATATGAAGTCTCATAAAAGAATTTTTTTTGTCGCTATAATTACTTATTATTTTGATTTTTATTATTTTATTATTTTTAATGTATAAAAGATATTATTTTAATATTTTTATTTAATATCCGATTAATTAATGAATTTAAAAACTACTGAATTTGATTATCAAAATTCTGCATGCCTCCTGCTGCTGGCGTGTTTGACTTTGTAGCTTTGCCCACGTTCCCCAGTTATGACGATTTGGTTGTGTTCAATCCGAAAGCAGTGCAGCCATTCTTTGTTATCCTTTATTAATTCCTCATCATTGTTGGGTTAACCACCCGGTCGAATTCAGCTTAAATTAAATTAACTAGGACACCGGGCACTTGTCATAATTGTTTGTAAGTAGTCTGAAATGTTGAATTTCATTTGGACTTGGTTTCGTTCTCCGGTCTCTAGGGAAGCAGCTCGTTATGTCTTGTTTAATCAGACATTTATATTAAAGTTAAAACTGATTTTGGATTAATTCGGCGCTTACATAGACTTTGGTTTTGTTGTCGTCTTTTTGTCAATAACTCAATATGACGCAGACACCCAGCCATAGTCACTGGCCTGTTGTGGCCGAATTGTCTTTTTAGTCTTTGCGACAAAAGTATTTCGAATTCTGTTTATTAAGAAAATAATAGTACAAATTAAACATCTAAAAAAGTTTTGGATTAAATTCCAGATATTATAACGATCTTTTTTTTTAAAAAAGAAAAAAATATTGTTGTTCAAATGATCTATAGCAGTAAGTACCAAGAAATCGTGAAGGGCTTAAACATGCAGATTATAAAGTAAGTTGTCAATAGAACGATAGAAGGATTCAGGAGATGGCATTTTTACATACAAGCACAGGGATATTGACGGTCTAAACCATTCAATGCACGGTATATATTTCATCCGATCCATATAGAATCAGCCTAAAAATAGCCGCAACTACATCACTAAAACGATGTCAACGGATGTATATGACAAAAAAATGAATGTTATTCAACCATTTTGTCGGGAAAGAGATTTTAGTCTCTTATGCTACAAATTCGGCTCCGAAGAATGACAGTTTTTATTATTAATAATTATTATTAAATTAATATTATTAAAAATAAGAGTGAGAATCGTAAAATTTTAAATATACGAATGGCAGCGCGCCACTGTCAGTGGCGCAGACGAAACGCGCCACTGTCAGTGGCATATTTCATTATTTTTATGAAACACGTCACTGGCAATGACGCGTTTCGTCCAAACCCCGCGCAAGTGAGATGGAGAGGCGCTGCGCGTTTTGTATATATAAGAAGCAAACGCGCCACTGGCAGTGGCACATTTCATAAAAATAATGAAACGCGCCACTGACAGTGGCGCGCTGCCATTCGTATATTTGAAATTTTACAGTTCTCACTCTTATTTTTAATAATATTAATTTAATAATAAGTATTATTACTAAAAACTGGAAGAATGGTAATCCTGAAAATCACACAAAAATGCAAATATTTATATTAGTTATGTGCAGTCCAGAACTTTACTTTTTATAGAAGGTGGGGGATGCCTTCGAAATCATGTATTTTGACAATATTAACAAATAACAACTAACTTTATATATCTAGCGAGCATAATGGAGTGTGAAGCCTCCATATTTCCGTTTAAATATTTGGAAATGTCTCTCTCAGATAAAAAAAAAATTAATCAAAGAGCATTACAGGATGCTTATAAAGGTCATACAAAATAAATTATCGGGAGAAAAAACATCTATGTTATCCGTTAGTGGGAGACTCACACTATTGAATGTGACCCTCAGCATAATGTTCATTTTTTTTATGTCAACTTTCATGTTACTAAAATGAATAATTAAGAAGATTGATAAAATAAGAAGAAATTTTTTATGGCATGGACATAAAGACCAAACTCAAGGAATATATGAGTCAAATAGCATGAGACATAATAATCAAACCAAAATATATCGGAGGATTTAGGGTCATGGATCTCAATACAATGAATTAGGCGATAATGACAAAAAATACATGACACTTCCTAATTGGCAAGATATTTCACCAGTTACAAGAACTTTACTGCTATACTAATCCTGACTGCATGTCCATGCAACACCTTTTGGGTGGAGCCTAACACACATGGAAGTATGAAACCATTCCTCAACATCTCTAACAGTTATATGATAAAAGATGGACAAATGGTTACACTTTGACAAAATAGATGACAAAAAACACCCCTCAAGGACAATCTGATTGTGCTGTACTCTTTTGCATATAACCAACAAATTACAATAAAATAGACAACATAAATCATAAACTGGGACATCAGTTCAGGCAACCACTCTCAACACTGGCTCAACAACAAAAGCTAACTCTAATGTAGGAGATACAGAGCATTCAAATGAATCATCAGGTAACAAATAGTATCACATGAAAATGATATAGACAAGGTTAGTTCTCAGTCAAAACTTACTATCGGGCCATCAAAGAGAACCCACAGATAAGTAGTCCATTAAGGGTACTATGAAGACTGCAACTGCCAACAAAAATTGTCATATTTGCATGACTATTGGTACAAAATAAAATATTTACCATAGATAACTTAGTAAGGAGGGGATGAATATTGCCAAATATATGCTATTTATACATAAATCAACAAGAAACAACGCAACACCTATTTCATAATTGCACATTCATAATGCTAATTTTGCACAAAACATAAGTCGGATGCGTTAAAAACTGCTGTTTAAATAAATTATTTGGCTTTATGAAATTTTTTGACCGCACAACTACACATAATTTCTCATGAATTGATATAACTACTCAATATGCCTATTGTAAAAATTTTCCAATTCAAATTTCGATATGAATATTCTAAACACTAATTTTGTATGACAAACATAAGTAAGATGCATTAAAAATAACTGTTTAATCAAGTTATTTGAGTTTTTCAAAAAATTTAGCTGCGTAACTACATATAATTTCTTATAAATTAATATAATTGCTCCTAAATATGTCTATTGTAGGATTTTCAAATTAAAACTTCGATATGAATATTCTACAACAATAATTTTGCACACAACATAAGTACTGTTATTTAAACAAGTTGTTTGCTCTTTTCAAATTTCTTGGCCGCATAACTGCACATAATTTCGTATAAATTAATATAATTACTCCTAACTACGTCTTTCATAAGATTCTTCAATTAACACTTTCATATGAATATTTTACGATGCTAATTTTTTTCAAAACATAAGTAAGATACATTAGATACTACTATTTAAAAAATTTGTTTGAGTTTTTAATATTTTTGCCCTCATAACTACACATAATTTCGTGAAAATTAATATAACCACTCATAATTACGCCTATTATAATGTTGTCCAGCTAAAACATCGATATGAATATTCTATAACGCTAATTTGCACAAAATCAGAGAAATGGTTATTACAAAATTTTCAGCTGCCATCAAGATAACATCAACATTAACTCAAGGCAGATATGAATATGTTATCATATAGCACCAGGGCAAAGATTGCAAAAGGACGTTATAACAGGATATTCCGAGAGGTTTAACCTCACGGGCGCCCGGACACATTTTGAGCGCCCGGACACATTTTCGGCGGTGCCGAGTGCGTCGGGTCCCGTTTTCACGTCTTGCGCGCCCGGACTAGTTTTCGGCTGTGGCGAGTGCGTCGGGTCCCGTTTTCACGTTTTGCACTCTCGGACTCGTTTTCGGCGGTGCAGAGTGCGTCGGGTCCCGTTTTCACGTTTTGCACTCCCAGACTCGTTTTCGGCGGTGCCGAGTGCGTCGGGTCACGTTTTCACGTTTTGCGCTCCCGAACTCGTTTTCGGCGGTGCGGAGTGCGTCGGGTTCCGTTTTCACGTTTTGCGCTCCCGGACTCGTTTTCGGCGGTGCCGAGTGCGTCGGGTCCCGTTTTCACGTTTTGCGCGCCCGGACTCGTTTTCGGCGGTGCCGGGTGCGTCGGGTCCCGTTTTCACGTTTGCGCTCCCGGACCCGTTTTCGGCGGTGCCGAGTGCGTCGGGTCCCGTTTTCACGTTTTGCGCGCCCGGACTCATTTTCGGCGGTGGCGAGTGCTTCGGGTCCCGTTTTCACGTTTTGCGCTCCCGGACTCGTTTTCGGCGGTGCGAAGTGCGTCGGGTCCCGTTTTTACGTTTTGCCCGTGAGGTTAACTCAAAAAGTATAACAGGATATTCCGAGAGAACGTTATAACAGGATATTCAGTGTTTGTACATTATGCCTTCATTTATGGAAAGAACGTTATAACAGGATATTCCGAGAGACTCAAATCATAGAGGAACGTGAAAATTAAACTTCAGTACACATAATGATTCCCTACATGAATGGATGGATCACAAGACACCCGAGCATATATAGACTATAGTTTCATTACTGAGCTATAATTAAAATAATTAACTTCTAATCTTTTCTTCTTTCTCTTTAGTTTTTACCGAATAAGAATTATATTAACAACACCTCTGGTGTTCATAATAAACAGAAATTTGAGAGTTTGACTCTCATCTTTTCATAAAAAAATAAGCTTCATATAACTCCAATTAAGCTCACGGAGACCTTCCGTGAGGTTAACTCAAAAAGTATATCAAATCATCACTAAATTTTTATTTTTCACTCTCATTAAATTTTTCATACTGAAATCTTGTGGGGTACAAAATTTTAGGATGTTCGAGTTTTTTAAGTCGCTCTTTTTAATTTTTGAAAATAATGTACAAACACTGAATATTTTATTATTATTTTTAGAGCCGATTTTCAAAAATTAAAAAGAGTAACATAAAAAACTCAAAACATTTCAAATTTTTGTACCCCATAAGATTTCAATATAAAGAATTTAATGAGAGTGAAAAATTCAAATTTGAAGATGATTTAGTATACTTTTTGAGTTAAGTTCACGGAAGACTTTCATGAGATTAAACTTATGGTATATCTACTCTCTCTATATATATAAACTTATAAAATGATTGTGTTTCAAATTTCATAAACGGATGTCATTTGATATTCCATCAAAATTAATTAATTTTAAATCGTTAAAATTATCATTGTATAAAATTTAAAACACAATACTTGATGAAATATCAAATGACATCCACATTGTATAAAATTTAAAACACAATCAATTCATAAGTTAAAAAAAATATTTTTTAAGAATTTACATGAAGTTGATTGTTAACATTGTCAAAATAAATTGTTGTCAAAAACTATATTAAAATAAATTGAGGGAAGTTGCTCGAAATATAATCAAGAATTTACCTCTGGACTCTTTGTGGAACCTCCCCATTTTTTGAAACTTGAACTAGCTTGGCTTGCCTGTTGATAAGTTTTCAACATTTAATCAATTAAAAGAATTAAAAGAGAAAAGCAGAAAAAGACAGTAAAACAAGAACACAGAGGTTAAACTTGAGTATGTATATACTATAGTTTTGTAGTGTACAGGTAATTAAATCAGCATATAGAAATAGAATACTGCAACTTAATGTCAAATTTTATCTCATCATGCTCTTAAAGTAAATTCAAACAAATATTGACTGAAACCCGGAGAGTGTTAGAGACCTCATAATCCCAATTAGTGTTCCATGTAATGAAAATGAGAATTGCTGTTTGCAAACCAACGCCAGCCAATTGACCAGTCTACATGCCCTGAAGCAAGCGCAATTGTGGAATATCTCTTTTATGATTCATGAATTTAGAAGAGAATAATCTAAAAGAATACTACTAGTTTCTATTCAGTTGGGTTTCTGGTTTTTATACCTGAATTCCTTTGTCCAAAGGAAAACCAAGTACATAACCCAAGGGAAAACCAAACAAATAATAGCAGCCCAGATTAACATATGCAATCAACCACTGCCATCCTGCTCCCACAGCCACACCTACAACAATGTGATCAACCAGTTAGCAAAACATACTGGTATTTTTATAACAAAATAAAAGAACCAGATGAAGGAGGACCAAATACTGGCAAGGCTGGAGAATTGCCACCATATTTTAAAGAAAAAAAGTGTATTATTTTCCCTTGTCACCTTATTTTCAAGAAAAAAAAAATTTGGTGTACCTGATAACACTGGTTGGATGCAATTTAGAAATAGGGAAAGAGAAAAGACAATGGCAAGGCTGGAGACAGCATCGCGACCTCAGGATTATTGGTGAAGGGAACCGCAAACACATTCCTGAGAGCCAGAATAAGTACAGAAAAGAAAATGCCGAAGGTCACCGATGACATGAGCACCACCAAAATTGAAAACTGGGCTGCTTTCGGCCTCCCTGCTCCTAGCTCATTTGATATCCTAACACTGTCAATTAAAAAAGTTGTATTCATATATAGGATTTGTGAAAATTTTGAGCAACTAAATTGTGATGACTGAATCTTGAAAAAAGTAAGTTTTTGATACCTGATAGCAGCATTGAGGCCAAGGAAAATCATGAACTGCCACCCGGACAAGTTCATACTGTCAAAAATAGTTCAAAAAAAGTTAAGAAATAGTCCTTTTGTCAGGATACGTGATCATTAATTTTTGTACAATTTTTTAATCTGGTAAGCTAGTTCATAATTTGTCACGCAATTGATTGAGTTATGAGCACAAAAAATGATATTGTAAGCAAGTACGAAAACATACTTCGAAAAGACCCAATGGGAATAAACAGTTCAAAGTACTCAAAAGTTCAGTAATAGGAAATATGTATTACAAAGTTGTGTGCTGTTACGAATCATCTCCCTCTCTCTTTTTTTTAAGGTAATCAACAAAATTAATTAATTTAATTAAAGCTGGTAGAGACTAGTGCCTAACCAAATTGGCATTGCTCCGACTGCAATTTGTGCATTTTTCAGGTTGCCCGCTATCACGATCAGAATCATGAGACACCAGAACTCTAGGCTGGGGCAGAATTTTAGAAAATATTCAGTCTTAATAAATAAGCACAAAAGAAAAAAAATGTTATCCATAAGCATTTAAGCGGATTTCTTAATGCATGTGCAGCAAATGAGTATATTTCCAATAATGAAATAGAAGGAAAGAAAGAAATTACTAACCACATCATGATGGCAGAACCAATAGAAAGTTTAGTAAAAGCACCTAAATCTTTAAATGCCAACCGACTAAATCCATTCCAAGCACCAGGACAATACCCTATGACAATGTATGCAAACTGCCCCAAAACCACAAACCACCATGATGAATTTAGTGCAATTGCAGCACCTTTGAGGCCAAGCCTAAATCGGGCTATCAGCAGCCAGCTCAGGAAGAGGTGAAACACCAGTGCCGCTGCTGAGACAACTGCCATTGTCATGACCTTGCTCTGTGCTTGTAAGAACTTCTGTATCGGGAAGTTAATGCCGTACACAAAGAGCTGGGGTATCATGTATAAAGAGAATTTTCCTGCCATTGATGCAATTTCTTCATTTTGGTGGAAGAACAGTAATATTGGAGTGGCGCAAAGGTAAATTGGGAGGAGGCATATGCACATGATCGTGAGAATGATCCATGAGCGTTGCATGTATACACCGAGCATATGGAGCTTTTTAGCACCGTATGCTTGGCCACATAGTGTCTCTAAGGCACTGCCCATTCCTAACTGCATTATCATCATGAACAAAGATTATTTCTGTCAATTTTTTTTTGACAATTTGGTATATGTCTGTAAATCAAAAGATCGAATGAAAAAAGAATTTGTGTATGCCATAGACCATAGTGTGCTCTGAATGCACATGAATTCATTAGTCTCCTCTTAATTAACAATAATTCGGATTTGTTGTTTATTTAAATCAGAAGGTTCAAATATATCTGACTTCACATTTTACCTTAGTCTTCTCTTAACATGTCAAGTTCAATTTAAATGACTCAAATCTATCTAGCTCAGTAATGTATTCAGCACCTCAAAAAAAAAAAGAATTCAGTACCACTGGAGAAGAGAACATTCAACAATTAGCACAATACTGATTTTTGTTTGTTTTTGTTTTTCTTTTAATTAGTAGACGAATTCTCGAATTGTGTTTGATGATATTCATTAGGCTCCTTTTTATGTGAGATTTAAAGCCTCGAGCTGCTCTGAACTTCATGCCTAAATGCAGCATTTCATTTCTTCTGTTTTTCATATAAACACCAGTTTCTCAGAATAGTTGGTACTTGCATCGGAATGGGACACTATTTGGTTATTTGCCAGTTTTTCACACGGTTGTTATAGCCTTATAGGGAAACCCGGAAGAAGGAAAACATTATAATAACTCAGTCTATTGAGATCAATTTCAAACATATATATGGAAAGTAATTAGTTAATGTTAAGTTAATGCTATAATAATTTAGCTCAAATGGATATTTTACATGTTCGTTTCGGACTAAGAACAAAAAAAAACAGAAACCTACTATATCGAAGTGTTAATAAATTAAGACAAATACAGACTTTTAGTAGCTAGAAAAGTGAAAATAACTCGTTTCTCTCCATTCCGAAACCAGAAAATAACAACTGATAGTGATAGTGATATAATCATAATTTAAAAAGAAATTATGTTAAGATGCTTTCCGAAGCACAGTGGGTTTCGTTTCGCCATTTCAAATCTTTAGTATTGAAATTATGTAGAATACTAATTGTTCAGTGCAATCTTCATATTGAAATTCCATAAAATATTAAATTTTATTATTTTTAGAATTTTCTAACTATTTTTTTTCATATATATATATATATTTTTTTTTTTTTGCGAATGACACTTTATCATGTGTAATTTTTATTATTTTATTATCTTTAGAGCCATCTTTAAAAAATTAAAAAAAACTATTAATAATTTTAAAAGATAGTAAATTTCATATTCTACAAAATTTTAATATATAAATTGTGTTAAACGACTTGAATTTTTCATTCGGATTTTCAATATTAAATATTTTAAGGCGAAGAAAAAGCTCAAGTTGTTTCACGAAACACCATCACACAACTAATTTTAAAATAAAAAAATGGCACTTCCTTTGAAAAAAACAAAGAAGAATGAATAAAAAAATAGAAAGTGGCATGAGTAATAAATAAAGGTCAACTTAGACACGATCTCAAAGGAAAATAACATTTTAGAGAATTATTTTTCTCAGGTGGGAAACTGCACGATGACGTGGAGATATCATCATCTGAAAATAGAGAAAATGAACTCCCATGTCTGAAATTTTGAAATAAATTTTTCCTTGAATGTATCCTTCTTCTCTTAGTTTGCTTTGTAATAAACACACCATGATACCAAATGCAAGGCCGACGATGACACTGTTTTCCGTAGAAACGGCATCGAGCTCGAGAGTCATCAGATGTCCAGCAAAAACCTGTGTCGTTGCTCCGAGGTTTTTGCTCAGAGGCGCCAGATTCTCTTATTCTCCTCCTTGGCCTCCTTTAGGAATTGCTTGAAGTTCTTGATCTCCTCTAAATCATGATCAGGTTTTGCATCATGATTGTGGTAGTGATCAGTTTCCTGATCTCTAGTTACACGGATTAGTGGCTCTGTTAGCGGGGTTGCTTCTTGTTCCATTGTTAACCTCTTTCTTTTTAACCCCTCAATTGCTCTAGCTGTCAAACTTTCCTCTTTATGTTTCTCTGCTTTCTTTCCCAACTTGGCATGTGCAGGGTTTAAAATTTAAATAGATATGTAATTAATATATATTATATAATGGACTGTCAAATTATATCCATAATAAAGTGATCAAATTATGTATCGAGTTTATTATATGTCATGAAAAGTGAACCCTTTAATGTGTAGAATGCGTATTAATGACTTTATGATTTAGTGATGGTCTGAATTATATAAAGTCTGATAATAATATAATTATACTATTGGTCTCTGAAGAACACAGCTATAGACAGCTTTCTGATTAAGCAGTGAACCCGTTAAGAGAGAGAGAATCTAAATCCAATATGGACCCGTTAAGACATAACTGCACTCAGTTGTATGAGCGTCCATATATATAGAGGAATACTGTTGGTTTAAAAAAAAAATGATTTCTGATCACTCCTCACTTTCTGCCACCCTTTCGTTTCCAACAGATTCATATCTCTCTCTTTTAACATAGTTCCAGAAGAGAAGAAACTGTCTGACGCCGGTCCTCTCAATTACTCCATCGGATTAGAGGAAAATCGCTGGAAGGCTGAAGGAATCTGATGATCAACGGAGTTGTGTCTCTCTGAAAGACAGACATCATAGATCAAGATAACATAGTTTATATTTGAAGTTCACTAAATGACCATAATAATAAAATTCTAACATCATAAACTTCGGATCTGCTCCAAGACAGTGAAATTAGACTGGCTATTTTGCTAATAGATTGGAGTGCGTACTTTGCCACTTCCATTTCTTTATTTGGAAAATTGAAGTGGATATAACTGATTTGGAGCATAAGCAATGAGCAACGAATATTTGACATTTTTGGTAATACATTATACATGCATCCATCTCACATCAGGGACGGAGGGTTGATTCAATTCGCGTCATTTGCCCCCAACTCCAATGATCTATATAGTTATATTAGGTTATAAAAATTAAAATATTTAATAATGTGTTCTCAAATTGATCAGTTATTAAAATGTTTTTAATAATAAATTATTTATTTTAGAACAAAATAGAATTTAATTCATGCGTAAAAATAATGATAATTATCTTATATATGCATATTTAGCGTAATATTTTTATTTCGAATTATATTTTTAAGTAGTAATAACAAATGTATTTGTTATTTATTAAACATGTTTATATGTTTTATTTCTCGTAATATTTCATGTTCAATGATATATTTTAAAGATTAATTTTATAAAACAATATAATTATTTATTTCTTAATAGCTTATATTTAAATTTGATATAATATACGATGGTAAGTTCAATTTAATAAATATCAAAATTAAATTTCTTAATTTCTAGCCAGTCCTCGGCCGTTGATCTATTGCCCTTGCCAATAATCTGTTGTTGATCCAATTGAACAAAATTAAATTACTGCAGCGTTCTATGCAAAAAAAAAAAACTACCAAACTAAAGGCCGATTTTTACTTAACAAAATAATAAGTTATTGCAGGATAGCTAGGCATTGTATCATATGGGCCTAAACGAGAACTTAACAGTTTTATTATCAGAAGGCTATCAATGAAAAAAAAAAAATCAAGCATTTGTTGTTTAGCCCCTTCTATTACTGGTCGTAGACTATTAATGAATCCAGGATAGGATAGCCCATAAAACAAGGGTATGTTCTTAATGAATTTACAGGTACTATTTAACTTGATAGTTTAATCATAAACAAGGAACGGTTAGTCAAGCTAGGGAAAAAGAAAGTATAGAGAGAAATATTGTATTATTGCTAAATTATCTAGTACTTAACTTCTTTCTGGATTCTTTAGTACTTAACTCTTTTCTAATACAGAGAGACCTAAATTCATCAGAAGTTGTACTTTTAATTAAAAAATAAAAATGTGAGAGGCGGGCAAATGACTTTCTACACGGAAATGCCACATGCAGTTGAGGCTTCAGAGATAGATAATACAATTTTTTCTTGGACATTTTGTCCTATTTTACGGCCTTCTATTTTTTAATATATGCAGTAATCTATTTTTTAATATATGCAGCAATCTAAGTAAATACGACAACGCCCAACAAATGAAGGAATAATAAAAATGCGGCATTAATAAACTGATGGCAGACCCCCAATCATTCCGGTTGCCACACGGCTCTTTAGCTCTGTTCTATTTAGTTCTTCATCCAAGTGATCCGGGATGCTTTGTAACCAAACTGATGTATATTTTCGTGTGGACTATTAATAGTCCTTAGAGTTTCAATTGATAGGAAACAAAGAAAAAAAAAGCAACATATGAATGGCTCTAATTTTGTGATGCTATTCGCATATTTCTTATGTAACTCAATGATGGGTCTCTAAAGATATGGGGAAGTTGATTCTCTGTTTGTTATTCTCAATAAAATAAATATAAGACAAAGAAGTATGTAGATTCGAATACTAATATGACAAAGATGAATACTAATATGACAAAGATGTCATCTAATAAGCATGTAAGCTACTTTATACAAAAATAAAGAAAAATAGAAGCAAATATCTTTTTACCGTATACAGAGGCGGATTTAAGGTTGTCCAAGGGGATACGTTGAAAAATAGTATTTTTTTAATAATGTTTTCGGTAATTTGTCCTCTATGAATTTTTTTGCCCTCTCTGAATTGTCTGATTATTTTATTGAGAAAATATTTAATATCATGCATAATAATATAATTATGTAAAAATATCAAAATATAAAGTTACGTAGATGAAAATTTTCTTTATCAACTTGATTATCTATTACTTTGAGGTTTATTTTGTTGTTACTTTTAATATATAAAATATTATTATTTTAATAAATTTTTTATTAGATAAAAATATATATTAAATATATATTATTTTATTTAGTATCCGATTAGTTATTGAATTTGAATCTGATAAACCATTATAATCCGATAATTGTCCTCCTACCAAAATTCTGCATCCACCCTGACCGTATACACTTCTTGGGTGGAGTGAAGACATTTCTACATTTTTTTTCTACGTTCTACTTGCACCGTACGATTGGAGACGAGTCCAATTCGAGAAAGGGTGTTATATTTCCATTTTTTAAGGACACCACACCTGTGCACGGTTGAGAGAGAGAGTCTTGGATTTGTTCGGAGATAGAACTGTAAAATGGAACAAGGAACCGGTATTCCATGCCTACATGGCATGACCATAACATAAGAACCCAAGATAGAGATCTCATAATTCTTCTCATTCATACATGACATGATCATAACCACGGACCGGTTCACGACTCACACTGCCGCCACCTGTTGGAATATATGGAAAGTACGTAATAGACGTATCTTTCAAAACAAATCCATACCATCAGAACGATTAGTCATCACGATCATGATAGAAGTGCAGCTATGGGATGCGCCACTTTCCAGTAGACAAATTTAGGGCATACAATTTTTAATTTTAGTACATGTAGTTTTCCTTATTGCTTTTGTCAGTGCCCTGTAATATGTGTTTTAGGATCTTCATTTCCATTTTTATTTTCATTTTCATTTTTTCATTTCATTTTTTCATTTTGGTCTGAGTCTGAACCTTCCAGAGGTAAGACTCTTTTTATAGGATAGCATTTTTTTTCCCTTGTAAATACGCGCTCTGTAATATTTTTTTCTTATTCAATGAAAATTGAGTATGCTTTTCTCATACTATTAAAAAAAAGGAACCTAGCTATCCTCCTTCCTTTTTAATGTTGCGTTCAGCAGATCAGAGGGCTGAGCTGTTTGAGGTGAGTAGATTAACAACTCAGATAAGTTATTGGAATTATTCCCAACAATAATATTGGCTACAATTAAAAAGATCTTATCTATAAATTTTTTATTTATATGCGATCTAGGCATAATTAACAATCCGTTATACAATACTTTTCATTATCCCTTGGAAAAATTAATCTAAGAATAAAGGAAATATGAAAGTACAAAATTACGTAATATTTTTTAGACTGTGGATGAGCAGTAAAAATCTCGAGGATTTAGACTATGGATATTTGCATTAAGTGAATAGTTTGTGAATTACAGATTAGTTGTTTATTTGTTTGAATACTATCAAAATATGAATAATTCATAAATTATATAAATTATTCATGAATATTGTTACTATAGATGTAACAGATTTCATGTTGCATGCAGCATAGTAGAGCATATTAATTCACGAAGTTCTTTCTTGTAGTAAGAAATTAATCCCATTAAACAAAAGATCAAATAACTTCAAAAATTATAAACTATTCAAAAATCTCACCATATAAATTATCTAATAAAAATGGCGGGCGTCCACCGATTCAATCATAAGGAATTTAAAGATAGGGTTTCACTCAGACAATAAAGCATGAAAAGGATGTGGGGTCCATGTAACATTGATATGGGATAATAATGTTGGAGATATTATATCACTGTTTTTAATTTATATCCAAAGAATATGACTTAAAAACATCGGTGACTTCATGTGAAAAAGGGACAATTTCTTCGAAAGATTTTTAAGATTTAAAAACTTGGTCCATCTTCAACTAATGAATAATTTGAGTTTTTACTGTGCTTGAGAAGTTTAGTAAGGCCACCACAAAATCTTTTTTTTTTAAGTCAAAATAAGGATCAGTATCCTTAACTTTTCATTGAACTTGAAAATTTTATTTTACAGCATATGATTGAGTAAAAAAAAATTAAGGTCATCGCATATTCATCGATTAATCAGTTGTTCGATTTCTCTCGCTTTTGTCAGCTCGTAGGCAATAATTAATGTGTATATTAATTAATACTTCATACAAATGATCGAGCTTTAAAAACTTTAAAGGCATGTTAAATAATCAAGCGGTTTCAATCTTTTCATTATTATATTTAATAATATGCTGAAGATTATTATCTTTTTACTAAAAAAATGTTCATTAATGTGCATACTTGTTTCAATGAACAAAATTTTTAAGTTAATAATGTAGTATATTATCATATATATAAAATTTATATTTTTTTGAAGTTCAATGTTATTTGGGGGTATCATCTCAATTGTAAAAAGAAAATATTTCTTTAACATGCATATTTCTATTTTTAAAGAAGTTCGAAAATATTTCTAGTTTCAATAAAACTTAATTATGAACAACTGAGCTGTCAAAAATAAATATATTTGGAGTATGTATTATTGTTCTAGTTCACAAAAATAAAGCAGCCATTAACTTCACCTAGTACGTAAATAAAAAATTCTCATGTAATTCGTATTTCTCTGTTTGTGAACATCTGCATATTATCATATCGGAATTGCAAATAAATATGAGAAAGTTTTATTATATTCTCGTACGTGATTTGGTTGCAATAAATGAAGAGACTATTTTATTTTGTCGGTTTTGATACGATGACTGGATTATATTGAATGAGAAAAATAGTTTAATTTTCGGCTCAAGCCAATCAAATCGTAAATATTAATTTGCTAGGGAGATTCATTAATTGTTCAACTGCCGAATTGTTCATTTTTTAGTTTGTAGCGAATTAAAATCCACTTTTAATTATTAATTAATATCTACGCCTTCCACCTCAAACAAAGTCCATGTAATTAACTAAACTAGGACCGTAAGTCTGTAATTCAGATTTTTTTGTGTGATAATATAGTCCTCAAATAAATAACTAAAAATATATTTAATAAAATTTTACATTAATTAAAAATTTAAACATAATTTTTAAATGATAAAGATGTATATAATAATAATAGTTATCATTATTATTTGTTAATATTATAAATAATATAATTAAACACATGATAACTTATAAAGGATTATAAAAAAAATTAGATCATTTTAGAAGTTAAATTTTATCTTAAATATGTCATACACATTACTTTAATTGAGAAGAGAAATAAATTATATATGAAGATGAAAAAATTTAAATAAAATTAATGATAAAGAAGTCTACATGAAAGTGAGAGACTAGGAGACTTAAAACAAAATATAAATGTCATGTCACATAGACAATAAGATCAAATAAAAGACTGCGACACTTTAGAACAAAGAGGTATGAAATAATTGACTTGTCTAATAAGCGTGGGTGGTTAGAACTACAGGGTTCTCAAATAAATATATCAGGATACGATAATAAAAGAATAAACCAACGCAACACACACCTAATTCTTTAATATTTTAATATGAAAACAAAATATAAACAAATCAAGTTTGAAATTGCATATGCTTAAAGTAAGAAAGTTTGAATTATTGTTTGAGAACCGGTTATGTTTCGCATTTATTATTCACAAATCAATTTTAATTTATGAATATATAAATTCTCGACATACAAATATACAACATATGCTATCACATTGTACGGTTCGCATATATTATATGCAAGATTTTACATTTCTGAATTCCGATAAATACGCATTTCGAGCTCTAACGCAACAACAACGTCTGATTCACCACACCTTGTGGAGGTTTGTCATGGCCATATCTGATCTAAGCAACAGCAACAAGAGAGATTTTCATCCACAGAGATTTTTGTCGTGATGGGTTTCATTTAAACCTGCGGCTTCCGTTTGAATCGAATGCATTCAAATATTCAATCAATTTCCTTTCCAATATCATAAAATCAGCAAATTGAATTATTGAATTTCTGACTCCGCCTTGTGATTTAATCCTACCAGCGCAAAATTTAGATCTTTTTGAGGGCCTCGACGATAAAGCCTACAAGTTATTAAAAGTATATTTAATTTTTTATTAAATTATATTATTAACATAACAAAAATTCAAACCCCTACGGTTCCAAAATTAAAATTCGATCACATTTTCAATGGGATCACACAATATCAGAGAAAAACTAAAAAAAATTCAGTCCTAGTGGATCCAAAAAATAAAACAATCATTTAAGAATCTGACAAATTATATTTTTCCTTTCCTAAATAAATCTCTAAACCAATAATCGAGTTCCTCTTACACTTCCTCTTATTAAAGTGGAGGAATCCATTAACATTAATTTTTAGTGACACCAAATTACATTAAATATTTTCAAAATCTGATCAGTCAATCCAAACCATTCAATATGATAAATATATTAAAATATATTCGCAGATCAAATTGGACATTTCTCCATTTTTTTACTATTTATTAAAATGGATATAAAATTCAATGATCTAAAAATAATTATTTTGTATCTATCTTAATAAAGAGCAAAAAAAATTAAAATATATATATAATTGATTTACAAATTTGTTTTAATATATATGATGTCATGCATTAATATATATATTTTGACAATTGATTGTTTCTAAAATCAAGACTAAACTCTCAGTCTCATGTTTAATTTTATTGCATAGTATGTTTATTTTATTAGATTTGATTCTGCCTTGACCAATTTTGCGTTTCAAAAATTTCACGCTAAGGAACTAAGAAGTCGAGGCTAAAACATGAGTTTTCACGACAATTGGAACATCATGGGATCTATGCACAATCGTAGCAGTCGTTTGCCATCGAAAATCAGCGCATACGGTCTGTATGCACCACGCATACGAGTCGTATGGACCATTTTCGAAAATCAGAACAAAGAAGGCAGCGACTTAATTACCCGATTTCCTTCCAATTTGGCCGAACCTCCTTCTATATATTCCACCCCTAACTTCCTTCTAGACTCTCTTCCACCTTCCTTCCACGCCCACTTCTATTGCGCCTCCACCATGCTCTAGTCGTCGTACTCATTCCTGGG
>CAXKVV010000934.1:0-37763 GCA_964058805.1 Schoenoplectus triqueter | reverse complement strand
AATCTGAAAACAAAGTATCAACAGACCTATTCTAAAAGCATCAACATGTATCAATTAAAAAACTAGTCCAACAGCTACATACTACTGTCATTCAACAACTAACATTGGCATCATCAGAAAACAAAAATATTAGAAATTACAAAATATCCCTCACAACATTTTCTGCACCCAACTATTCAGCTTCTCTTCCATACGTGGGATTGATATTCAAAGTTATTGGTAAAACTACTAGAGCTTCCTCTCCCACCTCCACTATTCCTTCCTCTACCAGTTCCTCCTCTTCCTCTGACAAAACTAGAACCTGCATTATAAGATCTTCCACTTCCTGTGATAAAATAAGAGATAACTTAAGAAAATCTACCTTTCTTTTTTGTAAGCACCAGTGTTGTGCAAGATTAATTATTTTTCTCCCTAAAATTGCAGTACTACAAGCTTTTTTATCAGTAAAAACTAGTTTATTTCTTTCTAACCAGCTAGTCCACAACACAGCCTCTCTAATTAATTCTGTCACAAACTAATTTTTAAGGGGTATACAACAATCAATATGCCACAAAATAATTATTATAGTTCCCTCAAAAGTAAAATTATTGCACTTGGCTATCCATTGCAAGATTTGATTAACTAAAGGACACGTAACAAATAAATGACTGGTGGATTCTTCTCCATCACAAAATACATATTTTGTATTACCTATCCAACCTTTTTTAATCAAGTTAAGCTTAGTAAGGATTCTATCTCTCTTTACTAGCTAAACAAAATTTTTAATTTTAAGTGGCATATTAGTCCACCTGATAGCAGTATAATCTGTGTTAGGGATACCCCCAAATTCTAATCACTCATAAAGGGAGTGAACTGAAAATCTTTCCGTAGATTATCATCTCCATAACATTATATCATTACAAGAAGTATTGAGAGAAATATCATATATATGGACACTATTCCTCATAATAAACTCCTACAAGTTGTCTATTAAAAGTAATTATTAATTGATTAGCAACAATAGCTTTGGTAATAGTAATTTGAATATATGTAGCAATAAAAAAATAAAGATAATTATGTGTCAATGAAGTATTTAACAACCATCTATCCAACCAAAAATAAATTAATTTGCCATTGTGAATCTTCCAATCTACACTTGTTTCAAAAATATCTTTATATTCTATAATCTCTTTCATAAAAGGAGAAGCACTAATATGTAGTAACAAATGAGGGTACTTGTGATTTAAAATTGTCTTCCACCACCCATGTATTAGAGGATCTTTAAGCCTAACAAGTCATTTAATTAATAATGCTTTATTTATAATGTCTAAATCAATCACTCCTAATCCTCTCTGTTTCCTACTTTTACATACTATTTTCCAAGAGACTAGGACTATTTTTTCCTAACAAAATTTCCTTCATACCAAAGGATTCTCCTTTTTAATTTATATATTCTTCTTTTAACTTGTGCTGGTAATTTATAGAATGACATCCAATATAAAAGAGATAACTGAATTTAAGAGGACTACTCTACCACCAATAGACAATAATTTTCTTTTCATCCTTGCAATTTATTTTCAATCTTATTAATAAGAAAATTCCAATATGAAGCAGCCAGTTTCTTCCAATGTAAAGGGACACCCAGATAAAAAATTGATAAAGCACCAACACTACATCCAAAAAGAGAAGCAAAATGATTACCTTCATCATCAGTTATATTCATTGATATAATTTCACATTTAGAATAATTGATTTTTAAACTAGAAAGATTTTCAAATCCAATTAATAATCATCTCAATACTTGAATATTAGATTAAGATGTCTCAAGAAATAATAAAGTATCATCAGCAAAATATAAATTCAATATATGTAAATCATTTCTACCTAATAATACTTTAAGATAACCTTCCTGTGATGCATTAGAAAGTATCCTTTAAAATGCTTCAGAAATAATATCAAACAAGAATGGAGACAAGAGATCACCCTGCCTTACACCTCTTCTACAGCTAAAGTACTCACCTAAATATCCATTAATATTAATACAAGTCCTACCACTATGTAAAATATTCCTAATCTAATTAATCCATCTATCACCAAAGTTTCTACTATAAAGTATTTCAATTAAAAAATCCCAATGGACTCTATCAAAAGTCTTTTCAAAATCTAACTTGAAAAGAACATATGGAATTTTATTTTTTTTAATAGTATGTAGAGCTTCACGAGAACAAACCACATTATCCATAATATATCTACCTTTAATATATGTAGTTTGTGTATTAGAAATAAGAGAGTCCATTAGTTTAGATAGTTTCTCAATAACTTTATAATGATTTTCATACTATAATTAATTAGACTAATTGACCTAAATTGTATGATGGATTGAGCATCTATTTTCTTAGGTATCAAATAAATATATGCTAAATTAATTTTGGACAAATCTAGCTCATGATTGAAGAAAGCATGCACCATTTGTATAAAATCAATTGAAATTAAATTCCAATATGCTTGATAAAATTGAAAGGAAAACCCATCTAGGCTTGGAGGGATTAAAAGAGAAAACCATTTTTTTAACTTCTTCCAAAGTAAAAGGAGCTTCTAGCATTTATTGTTGAGAAACATCCAATTTAACTTGATCTGACCAAAAGTTAGATGAAAGAGATACTAATCTATCTTCCCTAACTCCTAATAAATTTCTATAAATTTCATTTATATGTCTAATAATTTTATTATGATCAAATTCTAATTGATTATCAATAAGCAATGAAAATAAGAATTTTTCTTCCTTCTATTAGTTGCTAAGATTTGAATTTTTTTGTATTCCTATCACCTTCTAATAATCACTTTAATCTTGCTCTTTGTTGCCAATAACTCTCCTCATTATCTAAATTTTTTTCAAGTTCTAAATGACATTCCTTAAAATGATCTAAATCTAAAGCACTAAGAAGATTTGAAGTAATTCAAATTTCTAAATTTCTTCAATACTATTATTTTTATTTTTCCTTTGATCAACTCTAAAGTTAAAATTTCAACCTCTGTATTTTTTCAAATGAATTATAACTTGAGTTTGATTTTCTAAATTATCTTTAAGCTCAAAACTAATCCACCAATCATGTTATAGAGCAATAAACCCTTCTTGTGTCAACCATACTTTATCAAACTTAAAAGGTGTAGAAGTAGGCAAAGAAGAATAGATATGCATAATTAAAGGATTATGATCAGGTAATAATCTAGGTAGAGATATAACACATGTGATAATAAAATAGTTATTCCAAGTGAGAGAACAAAAAAATCTATCTAAAAGAGCAAAATTATTTTGATGTACTAATTTAGCTCATTTGTATTTTCTATCAGTAAGAGTAAGTTCCATCAAATTTAAATCATTTATAACTAAATTAAATCTAGATCTTGTTTTATATTGAAAAGATTTGCCTTGTTTGTCTGATTTTCTCCTAATCAAGTTAAAATCATCACCCACTAACCAAGAATTATTTCCTAATTGAGATATAGTCCTTAATTCAGATAGAAAAGAAGATTTTTTATTAGAAAAATAGGGCCATATACCAAAGTAAGAAGCCAAGAAAAATTATCAATCTTATTATTTAAAAGTATAGAGACGGAAAAATTCATTACCCATACATTTAGAATAGAAAATAGATAAGAAATAATGCTTACTAAAATGCTGCCAGAATTGCCTACTAAGGGTTTAATAAACTAATATGTGATAGTACAACTTAGACTAGATAAAATACGATTTAGAATAGATTTTATTTTAGTTTCCTGTAAACCTATAATGTAAATATGATTATCCTTAATATAGTCTTTAATTATTTTTTTTAGGTTTATTCAAACCTCTATAATTCCAACATAAAATATTAACTATAAAATAGTTATGGATCCGAGGTATCTAATACCTCCATACTAATATCTATTAGTTCATCTTTTGTATTAGCTTTCACTAAACTATATTTATTGCTAACATTAGAGACTACTTTTTGAAACCTAGATTCCATTAAAGATCTTAATTTTTGAACTACCTTAAGTCTAATTTCTTCCTTAGATCCTAAAGAAAAATCACTTTTTTCCAAACAAACGAATAACATCAAAATCTAAGAACTATGAAAAAGGAAACTGATCAATAATAACTAAAGTACCTTGATTAGAGGAGCTAGGAGGAGGAGATTTCACTCCTTTACTAGTGGCAATCTTTTGCTGAATCCTACTACTGTGCCTGATCTCCACAGGTGGGGTCTTTTATTTGTCTTTTAGTATTGTCAACAACATTTTAGGCCTGAGCAGCCACGACAAGATCCCATACATTGGTAGATGGGTCAGAGGTATGACTGGTCATTGGTAGGGGCTTAGTATCAGTATCAGTATAAATTGCTATAGTGGTATCAAGCACATATATTGGTACAGGCATTACAACCGAAGTAGGGAGACTTTGAGATGTGTTACTAGAGGGATTCTCAGAGGATAGGTGAGAAGTAAGAGGAGGTTTTATAGTTGGTGGAGGGGTAGGGTCAGAAAGATTTTCAGTAGATGTCAGAGGTTTTTTTTCCTGTCAGTATTGCTTTGATCTGAGAGCCGGCTGCTTAGCTTCTACCTGGAATTGCATATCATGATATCTATAGTTGCCGAAATCATCCATAAAGAGCATATTCTGACAAGGTAAAATAATATCCCTAGATTTTATACCCACTTGTAAACGTAAGATTGTCAGATCTATGTGTTCCCATGATCGGAGGTCAACATCAACAAGAAAACCTCCAAAATCATAAGCTATCCTTTTAAACTCTTATTCTTTCCAGAGATCTTGTGGTAATCCAGTTATATTTACCCAAACAATAACTAGTATGATCTCCCATCAAACTTACGAAAATCATAAAGCTCTGTTATAAATCGAACAACACCTAAAGTGATTTCACCCTGAGAAAGAACTAGTTTCTTTCATTCTTCATTCGGAGGTTCTATTAAAAAATTCTTTTGAGGAAGAGATCAGGCCCAAATCTTTGCAAGTGAGTTTGTAAGAAGATTGGGCCCAAACCTTGCTCATCATGCAACACTATACTATTTCTAATGGAATTTCTAAACTTCCTATTAATCAGAGTGGAATAGAACTTAAGCATAGGCATTCTGTTAGTCATAGCAATGGCGTCAGGTGAAGGTTTGAGGGAGATGGGTGGAACATTATTGTGGCTCGACACTGGTGGGAGTGGTGACCTAAGCGGCCGCAAGAGAAACACGCCAAAGAATTACGATAAGAGTGAGAATAATGACTAGTGTTGTCGCACCGAAAACACACTTGAAACCCTAGAGCCTTCTTATCTTGAAGAGAACGTACTTTAACTTGTGCTCGTTGCACAGGATTAGAAGGTGGAGCGGGTTGCGGAGGGTTTACATTTTGTTGAGATGGATACTTTTCATGAGCCTCTTTAACAACCTGCACAAAAGATCTAGATTCATGAGATGAATGAATCACCGGGTTGAGATATCTAACTAGAGAGGAAGATGTAGTATTATTATAGTAAGTTGGATGCAAAAAAGAGAGCGGATGTGTAAGCGAAACTAGAGGCACCGCAGCCGAGACCGAAGGAACTCCCAATGGGATATGTTGTGGCGCTGCAGGAGTAATAGGATGGGTTACTGGAATAACCCGAGACACATAGGAGGTGAAATATTTCATAGAACTCTCTATGGAGGTGAGAGCAGCCAGGAGTGTCTCGTTGGAGATATGGGCTATAGTTCTTGATTTTCCGAACAGGCTAAGAGAGTCGGAGAAAATTCTTCTTACTTTTCTTGGAGCGCTTTTTTTTTCAACCCTTACAATCGTTGATGTTTAAATTTTACTTCATAACATTTTTGAAATGATATAGTTTAAATTAAGTCCCATATTTTTCCCTATTACAAATCCCTTTTGGGCTCTAAAAATAAAACTTTAGCTTCTTTTAGTGTTGATATATGGTCAGCACATGAAAAAGTATTCTTTAAGGAAAATAAATCCCATACTGCCCCTTTCACCTTGGAGGAAATCAATTTGGATGTATTTCAAATGAATCATAATAAAGCCCATGGCTAAGATGACTTTTCAATTCTATTTTACCAAACATATTGGGATTTAATTAAGGATGACTTAGTTTCCATGTTTCATGCTCTTATTTATTTAATTTCTAAAACTAAAGATGCACATTCTGTAAAGTATTTTAGACACATAAACTTATTAAATTATAGTTTTAAAATATTTTCTAAGATATTAACTAATCATTTATGCAGTTGTGACTGCCCATGAGGTTTTGCACCATGTCAAAGTTAATAAGGAACTAGGTTTTCTTTTAAAACTAGACTTTGAGAAGGTTTTCGATAATATTGATTAGGGTTACATCATTTCTACTTTTTAGCAGAGAGGTTTTGGTCCTCTCTGAATTTCTTAGATGCAAAAACTACTATGGCGGGTCATAGTGCTATCATTATAAATGGTATGGCTGGGGCGTATTTTGAATGCAAGGAAGGGGTTAGACATGATGACCTTATTTCCCCTTATATTTTTCTATTGGCTATGGAAGGGCTTAATAAGATACTTTAGGGATGAATAATGATCACTTTGAAGGGTTATGTTCTATTTTGTCGCATCAACATAAAGTTATGCATATACAATATGCTAATGATATCCTTCTATTTATTAAAGCTGAAGCTCACATGGTTAAAAGGGTTAATTAGATTCTCATGGTCTTTGAGAATATCTCAAGACTCAAAATTAATTTAGGTAAATCTGAACTGGTTCCTCTTAACATAAACCCTTCTCTTGGGCAGTATTTTGCCAATATATTAAATTATACTATAAGCAAGTTGCCACTCAAATACTTTGGGGTTAAACTGCACTGAAAGAAACCTTCCAAACATGAGTGATAGCTCCTCATTGATCAGATTAAACACAAATTACCTATTTAAAAAGGAAAACTAATGTCTCTTGTAGGTAGATTGATTATCCTTAACTCTATTCTCTCCTTCATTCCCCTAATATTTCTTTATTTTGAATGCCTAAATGGGTAGTTAAGGTCATTGATAGAATAAAAAAAATGTTTTCTTTGGGTTGGGGCATCTTCTTCCCCTACTAGGAAATATTATCTCATTAAATGAGAATCTATTTGTAGGGCTAAAGAGTTTGGGGGTGGGAAATACTCAATCTAGGTCAAATGAATTGTACCTTATTGTGTAAATAAGGATGAAAATATTGATACAAATATTATCAGGGTTACTGAATGGAAATGATTGCTCTGAAATATGGTTATTTTTCTCCTTCTTCTTTCTCACCTTTTTGGAAGGATGTATTGTCTATCATTTAGTTTTTATCTCTAGGGTCCACTCGAATAGTGGGGATCCATCAATTTTTGACATGATGTTTGATCAGGCACGTGCTCCTTAGCTTTATAATTCCCTCTTGTGTATACTAAAGTTAAGTCTGATAAGGTTTCTCTTGCTCAAGTTTGAAAATTGAAAAATGGTAAATGTTTTATAACTCAGAGAGTGAGTTCCGCCATGCAACTTGAGAAAAATAAACTGCTACTTTTACTATAATCAGTTCAGTTTTCTTCTAACCCTGACTCTATTTTCTGGCACCTTGACAAATCAGGGTTATTTACGGTCAATTCCCTTTTATAATTTTTTTAGTTTCAGGGGAGTCAATATTCAGCTATGTCGATTTGTTTGGACTTTAGAAATTCCTCTCAAAGTTAAATTATTACTTTGATTAGCTATTAATAATAGAATTCTGACCAAAGATAATTTAACTAAACGAGAATGGCATGATTTTCTTACTTGTGTGTTTTGCTCTGCTAATAATCTATAGATCATTTATTTTTCACTTGTACTGTCATCAAGGAGGTATAGTGTTGGAATTAATCATTATTAATTACAACATGTATGGGCTTATATGTAATAAATAAATATTATATAATAGACTGTCAAATTATACCCGTAATGAAGTGATCAAATTCTGTATCTGATTTATTATATGTCATGAGAAGTGAACCCTTTAATGTGTAGAATGTGTATTAATGACTTTATAATTTAGTGATGGTCTGAATTATATAAAGTCTAATAATAATATAATTATGCTATTGGTCCCTGGAGAACACAACTATAGACAGCTTTCTGATTAAGCAGTGAACCCGTTAAGAGAGAATTTAGATCCAATATGGACCCGTTAATACATAACTGCACTCAGTTATATGGACGTCCATATATATACAGAGATACTGTTATTTTTGAAATGATTCTGAATTTTTCCACTTTCTGCCATCCTTTCGTTTCCCAATAGATTCATCTCTCTCTCTCTCTCTTAACACAGTTCCAGAAGAGAAGAAACTGTCGGCGCCGGTCCTCTCAATCGCTCTATCGGATTAGAGGAAGATCGCTGGAAGGCTAAAGGAGTCTGGTGATCAACGAGGTTGTGTATCTCTAGAAGACCGACAACATGGATCAAGGTAATATAATTTATATTTGGGGTTCACTAGAGGATCACGACCATACAGTAAATTTTTAACAATTGGTATCAGAGCCTACTCTAGTTGAACTGTTAAGATCTAATGACTGATTCGAAAATTTCTCAGAAATTCATATTTCTATGATTGGATCTGTTCTTTTAATCAAATAGTTTATGAATAGTTCAGAAATTTATACATCTCTTTGTTAGATATGAAATTTTCATAAATTTAAATCAAGATTGACAATCGGTTTCGAAAATCAAGTTTATCAGTTTATTAGAATCCAGAAATATTTCAGAAACTGATTGGTCAACACGGTAGTTTCCGAATTGAATATGATTAACTGTTCTATTACATGATTATGTTAAGAAAATGCAAATTTCTATTATGTATTTCGCTGCGGTTATTTTTGAATCATGTCAAGATCAAATATTATCGGTTATGTGAACAGACTGTTATGTAAATTGGTAGTTTTTTAAAAAAAAATTCCCAGTTAGGAAGCTCGTTCTGTATTTTCATATCTAATTCTTTTTTACAGAAGGATTATGAGATAGTATGACCCTGTTGCCTTGTGTGAAACTTATAATGCATGAATGATTGATGTGTGTAAGCAGCCTAAGGTGTCAATTAATTATTTTTATTTTGGTAGCTTGCATGTCACATAATATATGTATCATCCTTAGGATTTATATAATTTTTATTTATTATTAAAATAGTAATTTGGACAGAATGAAAGATTTACATTAATAATAGGATGCTGGCTTTATGAAGAGGATTCTTACGAAGGAGATCAGCATGCCTTGGGTCATACTATCTCGCTTATGAATTGATTAAGTCGGTTGTTGTTTATTCGGTATTGATTGTATGAACCCATGAATTGATATTTAGGTTAAACCAACATATTTGAAAAATTTATTCGGATAATGTTAAATCATTATGAAGACTTCAGATAAAATATATTTTTTGAAATAATTAACAAAAATATTATGTTAAACCGTAAATTTTAATTAAGAAAATAATGATAATTAAGATAACAATTTCAATGATTTAATGTAAATTATTAAATAATTTAACTAAACGTTTAACGGAATATATATATACATAAATAATTAAATAAATAATAAAGTAAGCTAGTTTGAAATTTAAGTAGTCGAAATGAGATTGAGAATTTGATTTCTAAAACTCAAAGATCAAATTAAAATCCAAGCATTCAATTTGTTAAATAAATATGATCGGAACATTTATGAGAAATTCCGATTGAACCCTAGTTGGATTAAAGGTTGAATAAAAAGGGTTTACAATAATAAAGTATTGAAATATCCAAACTTAATCACCAGAAATCTGGATTTGCCACACCAATGTTTACAAAACCTCTACCGCAGAAAATCCACCGCACCCATTTTGTTTTTCTCTCTCTTCATTTAATTGTCTCTCCTCTCTCTCTTTCTCTCTCTCTCTCTCTCTCTCTCGGGCTCTGTCCCGTCTCTCTCCCTCTGTCCCGCCCGAACCGCTGTCTCTTTTCTTTCTCTCCGCTCTGATTTATTGCTGTCACTTCCTCTCTCTCTCGTTTCACTCCGTTGACGCCGCCCCTCTTACTCTCCCTGCTCTCTCTCGCTTTTCGACGAGAGGCCTTACCGGCCCCCTGTCCCTCTCCTTCGGGTCAAAACCTAACCCGATCACCTCACTCTCACCCTCTCTGGCTGTCCCGTCAAGACGGGCGTCGTCCCATCCCTGTGACCGTTGTGCCGCCCCTTATCTATAAAAGGGTTTTCTCTGGCCCCCTGCCCTCTCTTGCTTGGTTTTTTTTTCTTTTTGCTCATGCGTTGAGGCTTAGACAAAATATACCTACATATAAGAACAAATTTCTGGCTTGACTGTTGGTTGAAGGGATTTACAAGAGAGGGGAGGCGTGGCCGGGAACCCTAGCTTGCCTTTGTTGCTCATTTTCTTCTCAGATCTGATACTGGTAAAAACCCTAGAATTTCTGATAATTCTTGCTGCTTGCTTGCTTGCTTTCGTGACTGTGTTGGTTATTACCCTCTGATTTGTTGGCTTGATGGTAGATGAATTGTTGTTGGAATTCGATTTTTATTTGCTGGTTGATTGGTTGGTTGGTTTCTGTTATTCTTCATTGGTGCTGGTATTTGTGAATGTTAGAACCGATTTACTGCTAGTTCAGAATGTGTGGCTTGTCTTTCGGTCATTTGCTGTTGTGTGCTTGAATTCTTATGGGTTTGGGTTGTTTCCCCTTGTGCCTTTTTCTTGCTTGAGTTGGCCCAACCTTTGTGTTGTTGCCACTGACGCCCTGTCACATGTTTACTAATACTGGTGAACCTCTGATGGTGTCTGGACCTGGACCCCTTGTTTTGATGGCTGGTAGTTGGCTCTGGTGAACCTTGGTACACTGGTACCAGTAGGTACCAGTGATGCGAGGCTCTCCCTCTGATATCTGATTCTTGCCTGGGTTATTTTGCTGGGTTGTAATGACTGTACCAGTCTTGAGCTCTTGTTGTTGTTGCCCCTTCGATCTGATACTATTGGCTGGTTTGTCCCATTACTGCTTGCTGGTTTGAAATGGTGTAATGTAGTATACTGGTAATGGGTGACGTTGTCTTGTTTGGTGCTGTTGTCTTACTGATTGATTCTTGTTACCACTGAGTTGTTGGCTGCTTATTGTTCTATGCTGGCTTCCTGTCTGTTACCTATGGGCCCTCCCCCCTCTAATCACTAGTGCCCTTACACTGTCCTCTGGTTGCCCTATACTTATCTGATTTTGAAAATTCTTGGCCTGTCTTGTGTGGTGTGTGTTATCATTTGCTGGTTTCATGATGTCCCTAACTCTGAGCTGAGTTATCCTCTGTCGCCCTTGAAATTTTGCTTGGTCACTTTGGCCTTGTTGCTGGTAGATGACCCTGTTTTCCCTCTGCTAATTATGGTGGGCTGTATGAAAATGTTGGATTTAGGAATTTAAATTGGTATATGGGCTAAGTTATAACATGAAATGCTGGATATGGATAAGTTGGTAGGAAATTAATGTAGGCCCATACATAAATAGGAATAAGATTTACAATGAAATTATATTGGGCCAACAAATGGGCCTTAATTAACTTAAATATAATTAGGATTAACAAAATAATATAAGGCCCAATACTTAAAAGTCTTAAGATAATAAAGTGAATGAATTAGAAATGTGTTTGCTAAATTGGAAGCTGCCCCGAAAGGTTTGGCGGTATCCATTATTAATAACGTAAACTTAAAGATCGGGAAATGATTATATTCCCTAACTGCCCCCGATTTCGGGATATCGGTGCATTGACACCAATGATTTGGTAGTCAGCGTATGATCCCGAACATTAAAACACCAACACATATTAATATAATAACTTTCTTTATTTTGTTTCTGTTTATTCATTTTTCTTTATTTTATTTTATTTTATTTATTTCTTTTAACCCTTTTTATTTCACTTTAAATTTTAACATTTATTTTTCTAACTTATAAAACCTAATAATCAATTTATCTATTATAAATAAGAACAATATTAATTATATAATATTATATATTAATCAATTTCTCTATTTCTAACAAATTAATTATCCTAATTATAATCAAGTCAATTAAGGATAACATTAAGTTAATTTATTTAATTTAAGTAAATTGAATTAGTTATGTTACTCAAATAAATATAATCTCTAAATTATAAAAAAATAATACTAGTATAACTAAAATAAAACATAATCAATTAATAGATTATAAATAATTAAGAGTTATAGAATAATAACTTAAATTATAATAATAATTTAGATTCCTAAACTATATATATATTAATCAATTTCTCTATTTTAAATTAATTAGGTTAGGAATTAAAACCGTAAACTTGAAAACTAAAATGAAGATTAAATGTATAAAAATGATCTTGAACGATAAACATAGGTTAACAAAATCAGTATGCGAACAACGAAAATTCCCGGCACCGCACAGATGCAGCAGGAATACTGCCGAAATTTTCAAGAAAAAAACGATAAAACCCGAAACAACCGTGTAATTAATTATCGATCTAATTTAGTTGGTAATTGTTAAGTAAATCAAGTAAAACTAATAAACATCTAATTTAAATTAATTAGGTGATACAGTCGACTCGGATCCTCTCGCGGAGTACGAGGTCATTCCCGACCCGACGTACGCGGACACCGACCCCGAGGCCGGTGTTCTACCTCTGGAGTAGAGCGACTCCACGATCCTCACCAGCATTCTCAGGTACGGTTTCCTGGGATTTGATTTTCTTTCCTCAGAATTAGGAACCCAAACCGAAAATAAAATGTTTTTAAAATAAAATCTGAATTGCGGTGTTTTTGTCCAAATTAACTAGAGACTAAATCTGACCTGTCATTTGCATCTGGTAAATTGACCAGCATATTTGAGACATACCCGCATTTACATGTCATACTGCACGTAGACAGGATAGGAGTAGGATCTCGGGAAATAGTCCCGAGATAGGAACAGATAGAATTAAATAATTCAAGTTGTAGATTATATTTATTAGGAAAATATTATTACTATTACAAATTATTAATTAAGCTAGGTAGTAATCATGCATTAAATGCATGGGAGTGCTGAGAGGCGGACCGGGTAATTCTCAGTCTAAGTTGCCTTGCATAACCAGACCGTTGTGGTTACGTACGGTGACCCATAGGCCCGTGGGACCCACCGGTCTGTATATGTACTGCGCATCTGTGCCTGTCGGATTATCCACCGATCCCTTCATTTGGCGGGTTCGGCTGTGTCGGAGTGTTTTTCTTTGATCAATATTATATTTTTATTATTCTTAATATGATTAAATTTTTAATCCAAATTTGAGCGTTTAGGATACCGTGTACTTCAGTGTTTAGTGTGGGCGGCCATATCCGAGACTGGAATCTAGTTCGTGATATTATATTATTATATTTATCCGGCTTATTCAGGATCCTAATATTGTCCGAAGGGCTTTCTCCTTTGGCCCGTAGTTGGTACAGAGAAAGTCGGGATGCGGTCCACTGGCCTTAGTGGGTACAGTGTAGGCTCCCATTTGTTATATTTCGTTTTGATATTTTTACGGGATGCGGTCCTCTGACCCTTGGTTGGTACAGTGTAGGCTCCCATTTGATTTCGATTTGTTAATTCACGAGTAGTTATCTCCTTTGGCGATATGGCAACTGAAGACATAATTATCCGTTTGTTTTTATTTTGTAAGGTGAATTACCAGATTTAGCAGACCAGAGTACGTGCTTATGCACGCTCACTCTCCTAGGGCGTTATCACCTCGGGAGCCCGAATTGCCGTTTATGCGGCATTGGCGCCGCATAAACATAAAGTCCTAAGTTCGTAAGTTGGGTCGCTGATGGCGCCCGCTTAGGCAAGGCCCAAGTTCGTAAGTTGGGACGCTGGTGGCGCCCGCTTGGGATAGATCTGGTGATTTGCAAATTGGGATATTTATTTCGGGTGTTTGTTTACTCGTACCTTATATTTATTATTATATTACTATTTCCTCAGATTTTCTATTTCAGGGTTAATTGTCATTTCATGTCATTCATGTAGAGGTGTTCTCGAATTGTATAAAACAATGATACATTAACATATATTTAAATAATTCAATGCATTTAAATTCGGTATCGGTGTTTGGGTCCAGTCTAGGAAAGAAGATCAAATCTTAAGGCTGGATCTAAATCCGTACCGAGTAATTTTTTAAAATTACTCACGTTTCCACGGTGGTTGTGGGATCCAGGTTTACAGGTATGGGCTCGAGTTTTGATGAGAGTGCTAGGTGCAACAGTCCTGCGTGATATCAGAGGTGCTTCGCCGCATCAGCACAGTGAGGCGGGTAGTTGATTAGGGCTTATCGGGTATCGGGTTTTTGGTTTCTTTCTTTGGGCTTTATTTGAGAGATTTTGCTACCCATTCCGATGGAGCTAGCCCCGCCGGTGTCTGGCGTTGTATTTATCTGTATATTCTGGACTGTTTTGTTTTGTATTATTATTATTATTTTGTTTATTCTGGGATTCTCTTTATATTTATTCACTTAGCCTTTCGTACGCACGTCTCGTCGTGCGTACGTGGCGGGATTAAGCACCCCTAATCCGATTCATTTATTTCTGGGGTGTGACATCCTTCGGTGGTATCAGAGCGTGAATTTATACTCCGATTTCATATAAATCATGCTATGGTAACATCCAAAAATCCCGTGAAGACGAATAAATAAACAGATAATAATAATATGTACTTGACATAGGTTTGTGAGGGGTTGATCTAGGAAAGAGGGGACACGCGATACGCACTAAAGGGGCGAAATTTCGCTGTCCCATGGATCCCATCACCCGAACGTGACACATGAACTAAATAAATAAACCAAGTTTATACATCATTTAGAATAAAAAGAATGATAGTGTTAGCGCGATTTACTTACTGTCCTTGTGTTATTTTCTGTGCAGACATTCCTTTCTACAGTCATGACCCGTTCCTTCACCGGGGGACGCGATCCCCCTCGCACCCGTGCTCAGGCCCGTTTAGGGCTACCTCCACCAGACCCACAGCCCTCACGCCTACGTACGAGTGAGGGTCATGTGGCCCACGATACCGCCAGTTCCACGCACCGTCCGCACGCCTTTGATGAGCGTGGTACCCCGTCTCCATTGTCTCCCCCGATCACTTCCCCCGGGACCCACACGCGCAGAGCGGCTTGCAGTACCCCGTCACCTGTGGATCCGCCACAGCCTGCGGCCCCGCCGCAGCCTATTATATTCACCCCCGGGACTGACCCGGCCCAGCTCATGCAGGCTTTCTTTTCTGGGCTGGCGCAGTTTACCACTCAGGCGAGCGCTGCGGGACAGACGACACAGGATCCGTTTGTCTCTGCGTTACGGGAGTTTGAGCGCCATCATACACCCCGGTATGATGGTAGCGGCGGGTACGACGCTGCTGAGGAGTGGCTTGCAGCAGTGCAGATCACTTTTCGTCTCTCGCGTACTCCCGAGGCCTACATGGCCGAGCTAGCGACCACCCTATTGGATCGCGACGCTCGCCACTGGTGGACCTCCCAGGAGCCTCAGTTTGAGGGTGGAGTTCGAGCCATGTCGTGGGAGCGTTTCTCCGACATATTTAGGGCTCGCTTCATGGGAGAGCACCAGCTATCTGTGCTCCGATACAGGTTCGAGACGCTGACACAGGGTTCTCGGACAGCTCGTCAGTATGGAGAGTTATTCATTAGACTCTCTCGTTACGCACCCGAGCTAGTCGTGGATCCAGCGCGACGCCAAGCCCGATTTATTCGAGGACTTCAGCCGGCTTTGGCTAGTGTCCTCGACATTTACCCTGGTACTTCGGTGGAGTTTCTGATGGATAAGGCCGAGTACCAGGAGAGCCTTATTGGAGCGCGGGTCGCGGCCCGCAACATCCGACCCCGTTTCGAGGGAGCCTCCACCTCGCTCCCTCCGCCACGACCCCCTGCACCCGTACCACCCCGCAGACCCCCGCTGCATCCACAGAGATATAAGCCGTACCCGCAGAGGTCCCAGCAGTACCCGCCGAGACCCCAGCATGCTCCGCCGAGGCCTCGTCCCGGACTATGCCATTCGTGTCAGCAGCCGGGACACTGGGCACCCGACTGCCCATTCAGAGGTTCCCGACCGACCCCGGGAGCCACATCGGGGCCTTCTCGACCAGCAGGAGGACGTGGAGCATCTACCCCGCCTCGAGGCGGAGGACGAGGACAGACGGCTCGCCCTATTGCTCGGGTTCATGCGGTTGTTGCCGACGAGACCGCACCAGAGGTGGATGTGGAGCAGCCGTGCTATGAGGATCCCGTCGATGCCGAGCTCATTGCAGGTATGGTGTACATCTCTGACAGCCCTGCTTTTGTACTTATAGATACAGGGGCTAGTCATTCATTCGTTTCATCACTATTTATCGCGTCACGCGAGTGGCCTACCGAGATTAGGACGCGAGCCATGGAGGTACAGACGCCACTCGGGAGGACCGTTATCGTCGACCGGGTCTGTCGCGGACGTTTGGTTAGGATTGCGGGTAGGGACCTAGTAGTAGACCTTACCGTCCTCGACATTCGAGACTTCGACGTACTTCTAGGACTCGATTGGTTGACGCGACACTGCGCCGTAGTTGACTGCGAGCGACGTAGTGTGAGGTTCGGTGACGAGACGTCAGAGCCTTTTTATTTCCGAGGGAAGAAGCCAGGTACGAGAGTGCCAATTATATCCGCCCTTCAGACAAAGCATCTCATGTCAGCGGGATGCGAGTATTACCTGGCGTCTGTTACAGTTACGGACGCCAAGGAGGTGGATATATCGACTGTTCCCGTTGCGAGAGAGTATCCCGACGTCTTTCCGGACGAGCTACCCGGCTTACCGCCGCCACGTGACGTGGAGTTCTGCATCGAGCTTCAGCCGGGCACGACGCCCGCCGCACGCGCCCCATACCGGATGGCACCCGCAGAGCTACGGGAGCTGAAGATTCAGTTGGAGGAGTTATTGGAGAAGGGATTTATACGCCCGAGTACCTCCCCTTGGGGTGCTCCGGTCTTGTTCATCCGCAAGAAGGACGGCACCCTACGTCTGTGCATAGACTATAGGGAGCTCAACAAGGTCACAGTGCCCAACAGGTATCCGATACCTCATATCGATGACCTGTTTGATCAGCTACAGGGTTCACAGGTATTTTCCAAGATCGATCTACGATCTGGATACCATCAGCTGACCATTAGGGCCGGTGACGTCCCGAAGACTGCTTTCCGTACGCGATACGGTCACTACGAGTTTTTAGTTATGTCATTTGGTTTGACGAACGCCCCCGCGTATTTCATGAGCCTTATGCATAGGGTGTTCTCAGACTATCTAGACCAGTTCGTAGTAGTCTTTATTGACGATATACTCATCTATTCGCGTAGTCGGGACGAGCACGCGCGCCATCTGAGACTGACTCTACAGCGGTTGAGAGAGCATAAGCTATATGCCAAGCTCTCGAAGTGCGAGTTTTGGCTCGAGCAGGTCGGATTCCTTGGACACATTATATCTAGGGATGGACTTGCGGTGGACCCGCAGAAGATTTCGGCGATCACAGAGTGGAGACCCCCTACGACTCAGACTGAGGTGCGTAGTTTCTTAGGACTCGCTGGGTACTACCGGCGATTCGTAGAGGGATTCTCCGTACTCGCCGCACCATTGACCCAGCTGTTGCAGAAGGGAGTCAAGTTTGAGTGGACTCCCGAGCGACAGCAGAGCTTCGAGGAGCTCAAGAGACGTCTCGTCTCTGCACCCATTCTAGCCATGCCGGTGCCCGACACGGAGTATTCGGTCTATACCGATGCATCCCAGCTTGGACTTGGGTGTGTCTTGATGCAGGAGGGTCACGTCATTGCCTACGCATCACGACAACTTAAGACCCATGAGAGGAACTATCCGACTCACGATTTGGAGTTGGCCGCCGTGATCTTCGCATTGAAGATCTGGCGTCATTACCTCTATGGAGCGAAGTGCAAGATCTTCACAGATCATAAGAGCCTCAAGTATGTTTTCACGCAGAAAGAGCTCAACTTGAGGCAGAGGCGGTGGTTGGAGTTGATGAAGGATTACGAGCTGGAGATTCTTTATCACCCCGGCAAAGCCAATGTAGTGGCTGACGCCTTGAGTCGCAAGAGTAGCGCGAACCTTGCGACTCTGATCACCGAGCAGCACCAGTTGATTGAGGACATACGGCGACTGGATCTCGTCATGACTGTCGCGGATGCACCATCCACCTCTACCCCGATCGATGTCGCCATGGCAGCGCCATTGTCCATCCGGCCCACGTTACGAGATGAGATACGACTCGCACAGCCTTCCGATCCACTTTTGGCGAAGTACATCGCTAGTGTACCTCAGGGCGCCGCGCCGCGTTTCCACATAGCTGACGATGGAGCTCTTCTATTTGACGATCGTTTGTGCGTACCCAAGGACTCGGATCTCAAGGGCAAGATCTTGACAGAGGCCCACGATTCAGGATACACTATCCATCCAGGCGAGACCAAGATGTATTAGACCCTCAAGAGACATTTCTGGTGGAAGAAGATGCACCGGGAGATAGCCCAGTACGTGGCTAGGTGTCTCGTATGTCAGAAGGTTAAGGCCGACCGCAAGAGGCCGGCTGGCCTGATACAGCCCCTACCAAAGTCACAGCGCAAGTTCGACATCATCACGATGGATTTTGTGACGGGACTACCCCGGACGCGACTGGGGCACAACGCAGTTTGGGTTATAGTCGACACGCTTACCAAAGTCGCACACTTCATTCCCTTTCGATTAGGGACATCGGCCGAGGACATGGGGAGATTGTACTTAGCATGGCAGTACCGACATCACGGAGTGCCGACGCGGATCGTCTCTGATCGTGACCCACGCTTTACGTCTCGATTTTGGGGCAGATTCCAGGAGGCCCTCGGGACGACGCTCAGTTTCAGCACCGCTTTCCATCCACAGACCGACGGACAGTCCGAGCGTACGATCCAGACTCTCGAGGATATGCTACGCGCATGCGCACTCACGATGAGGGGAGATTGGGAGCTACACCTCAGTTTGTCAGAGTTCGCGTACAACAGCAGTTATCACGCCTCCATCGGCATGTCCCCTTTCGAGGCGCTCTACGGACAGCCAGTACGTACACCCGTGTGCTGGGGACCCAGTGGCACGTACGAGCCGACGACGTCCGAGATGATCAATGAGAGTCATGCCACCGTCAAGTTGATCCACGAGCGTCTACGTGTGGCCCAGGACCGACAGAGACGTTACGCAGACCCTAAGAGACGCGACTTCCAGCTGACCGTGGGCGAGCACGCGTTATTGAGAGTCTCTCCCACCAAGGGCGTTATGAGGTTCGGAGTCAAGGGGAAGCTCGCACCACGATACATTGGACCGTTCCTGATTCTTGAGCGGGTTGGACCTTCGGCCTATCGACTTGCTCTGCCACCTTCGCTCGCTGGCGTGCACAACGTCTTCCACGTATCACAGTTGAGACGTTATGTATCCGATCCTTCTCACGTCTTGGAGATCGAGCCTCTTCATGTGGAGCCGGACTTGTCCTATAGAGAGCGACCGTTACGCATACTAGACACACAGGTGACCCAGCTTCGGAGGCGATCCATTCCCCGAGTACTTGTACAGTGGGAACATCATTCGCCACGGGAGGCTACTTGGGAGCTCGAGAGCGAGATGCGCGAGAGCCACCCCGAGCTGTTCACGATGTGAGTTTTTCGTTTCGAGGACGAAACTTATTTTAAGGGGGGGAGAAATGTTAAACCGTAAATTTTAATTAAGAAAATAACGATAATTAAGATAACAATTTCAATGATTTAATGTAAATTATTAAATAATTTAACTAAACGTTTAACGGAATATATATATACATAAATAATTAAATAAATAATAAAGTAAGCTAGTTTGAAATTTAAGTAGTCGAAATGAGATTGAGAATTTGATTTCTAAAACTCAAAGATCAAATTAAAATCCAAGCATTCAATTTGTTAAATAAATATGATCGGAACATTTATGAGAAATTCCGATTGAACCCTAGTTGGATTAAAGGTTGAATAAAAAGGGTTTACAATAATAAAGTATTGAAATATCCAAACTTAATCACCAGAAATCTGGATTTGCCACACCAATGTTTACAAAACCTCTACCGCAGAAAATCCACCGCACCCATTTTGTTTTTCTCTCTCTTCATTTAATTGTCTCTCCTCTCTCTCTTTCTCTCTCTCTCTCTCTCTCTCTCTCTCTCTCTCGGGCTCTGTCCCGTCTCTCTCCCTCTGTCCCGCCCGAACCGCTCTCTCTTTTCTTTCTCTCCGCTCTGATTTATTGCTGTCACTTCCTCTCTCTCTCGTTTCACTCCGTTGACGCCGCCCCTCTTACTCTCCCTGCTCTCTCTCGCTTTTCGACGAGAGGCCTTACCGGCCCCCTGTCCCTCTCCTTCGGGTCAAAACCTAACCCGATCACCTCACTCTCGCCCTCTCTGGCTGTCCCGTCAAGACGGGCGTCGTCCCATCCCTGTGACCGTTGTGCCGCCCCTTATCTATAAAAGGGTTTTCTCTGGCCCCCTGCCCTCTCTTGCTTGGTTTTTTTTTTTCTTTTTGCTCATGCGTTGAGGCTTAGACAAAATATACCTACATATAAGAACAGATTTCTGGCTTGACTGTTGGTTGAAGGGATTTACAAGAGAGGGGAGGCGTGGCCGGGAACCCTAGCTTGCCTTTGTTGCTCATTTTCTTCTCAGATCTGATACTGGTAAAAACCCTAGAATTTCTGATAATTCTTGCTGCTTGCTTGCTTGCTTTCGTGACTGTGTTGGTTATTACCCTCTGATTTGTTGGCTTGATGGTAGATGAATTGTTGTTGGAATTCGATTTTTATTTGCTGATTGATTGGTTGGTTGGTTTCTGTTATTCTTCATTGGTGCTGGTATTTGTGAATGTCAGAACCGATTTGCTGCTAGTTCAGAATGTGTGGCTTGTCTTTCGGTCATTTGCTGTTGTGTGCTTGAATTCTTATGGGTTTGGGTTGTTTCCCCTTGTGCCTTTTTCTTGCTTGAGTTGGCCCTACCTTTGTGTTGTTGCCACTGACGCCCTGTCACATGTTTACTAATACTGGTGAACCTCTGATGGTGTCTGGACCTGGACCCCTTGTTTTGATGGCTGGTAGTTGGCTCTGGTGAACCTTGGTACACTGGTACCAGTAGGTACCAGTGATGCGAGGCTCTCCCTCTGATATCTGATTCTTGCCTGGGTTATTTTGCTGGGTTGTAATGACTGTACCAGTCCTGAGCTCTTGTTGTTGTTGCCCCTTCGATCTGATACTATTGGCTGGTTTGTCCCATTACTGCTTGCTGGTTTGAAATGGTGTAATGTAGTATACTGGTAATGGGTGAGGTTGTCTTGTTTGGTGCTATTGTCTTACTGATTGATTCTTGTTACCACTGAGTTGTTGGCTGCTTGTTGTTCTATGCTGGCTTCCTGTCTGTTACCTATGGGCCCTCCCCCCTCTAATCACTAGTGCCCTTACACTGTCCTCTGGTTGCGTTATACTTATCTGATTTTGAAAATTCTTGGCCTGTCTTGTGTGGTGTGTGTTATCATTTGCTGGTTTCATGATGTCCCTAACTCTGAGCTGAGTTATCCTCTGTCGCCCTTGAAATTTTGCTTGGTCACTTTGGCCTTGTTGCTGGTAGATGACCCTGTTTTCCCTCTGCTAATTATGGTGGGCTGTATGAAAATATTGGATTTAGGAATTTAAATTGGTATATGGGCTAAGTTATAACATGAAATGCTGGATATGGATAAGTTGGTAGGAAATTAATGTAGGCCCATACATAAATAGGAATAAGATTTACAATGAAATTATATTGGGCCAACAAATGGGCCTTAATTAACTTAAATATAATTAGGATTAACAAAATAATATAAGGCCCAATACTTAAAAGTCTTAAGATAATAAAGTGAATGAATTAGAAATGTGTTTGCTAAATTGGAAGCTGCCCCGAAAGGTTTGGCGGTATCCATTATTAATAACGTAAACTTAAAGATCGGGAAATGATTATATTCCCTGACTGCCCCCGATTTCGGGATATCGGTGCATTGGCACCAATGATTTGGTAGTCAGCGTATGATCCCGAACATTAAAACACCAACACATATTAATATAATAACTTTCTTTATTTTGTTTCTGTTTATTCATTTTTCTTTATTTTATTTTATTTTATTTATTTCTTTTAACCCTTTTTATTTCACTTTAAATTTTAACATTTATTTTTCTAACTTATAAAACCTAATAATCAATTTATCTATTATAAATAAGAACAATATTAATTATATAATATTATATATTAATCAATTTCTCTATTTCTAACAAATTAATTATCCTAATTATAATCAAGTCAATTAAGGATAACATTAAGTTAATTTATTTAATTTAAGTAAATTGAATTAGTTATGTTACTCAAATAAATATAATCTCTAAATTATAAAAAAATAATACTAGTATAACTAAAATAAAACATAATCAATTAATAGATTATAAATAATTAAGAGTTATAGAATAATAACTTAAATTATAATAATAATTTAGATTCCTAAACTATATATATATTAATCAATTTCTCTATTTTAAATTAATTAGGTTAGGAATTAAAACCGTAAACTTGAAAACTAAAATGAAGATTAAATGTATAAAAATGATCTTGAACGATAAACATAGGTTAACAAAATCAGTATGCGAACAACGAAAATTCCCGGCACCGCACAGATGCAGCAGGAATACTGCCGAAATTTTCAAGAAAAAAACGATAAAACCCGAAACAACCGTGTAATTAATTATCGATCTAATTTAGTTGGTAATTGTTAAGTAAATCAAGTAAAACTAATAAACATCTATTTTAAATTAATTAGGTGATACAGTCGACTCGGATCCTCTCGCGGAGTACGAGGTCATTCCCGACCCGACGTACGCGGACACCGACCCCGAGGCCGGTGTTCTACCTCTGGAGTAGAGCGACTCCACGATCCTCACCAGCATTCTCAGGTACGGTTTCCTGGGATTTGATTTTCTTTCCTCAGAATTAGGAACCCAAACCGAAAATAAAATGTTTTTAAAATAAAATCTGAATTGCGGTGTTTTTGTCCAAATTAACTAGAGACTAAATCTGACCTGTCATTTGCATCCGGTAAATTGACCAGCATATTTGAGACATACCCGCATTTACATGTCATATCATGTCATACTGCACGTAGACAGGATAGGAGTAGGATCTCGGGAAATAGTCCCGAGATAGGAACAGATAGAATTAAATAATTCAAGTTGTAGATTATATTTATTAGGAAAATATTATTATTATTACAAATTATTAATTAAGCTAGGTAGTAATCATGCATTAAATGCATGGGAGTGCTGAGAGGCGGACCGGGTAATTCCCAGTCTAAGTTGCCTTGCATAACCAGACCGTTGTGGTTACGTACGGTGACCCATAGGCCCGTGGGACCCACCGGTCTGTATATGTACTGCGCATCTGTGCCTGTCGGATTATCCACCGATCCCTTCATTTGGCGGGTTCGGCTGTGTCGGAGTGTTTTTCTTTGATCAATATTATATTTTTATTATTCTTAATATGATTAAATTTTTAATCCAAATTTGAGCGTTTAGGATACCGTGTACTTCAGTGTTTAGTGTGGGCGGCCATATCCGAGACTGGAATCTAGTTCGTGATATTATATTATTATATTTATCCGGCTTATTCAGGATCCTAATATTGTCCGAAGGGCTTTCTCCTTTGGCCCGTAGTTGGTACAGAGAAAGTCGGGATGCGGTCCACTGGCCTTAGTGGGTACAGTGTAGGCTCCCATTTGTTATATTTCGTTTTGATATTTTTACGGGATGCGGTCCTCTGACCCTTGGTTGGTACAGTGTAGGCTCCCATTTGATTTCGATTTGTTAATTCACGAGTAGTTATCTCCTTTGGCGATATGGCAACTGAAGACATAATTATCCGTTTGTTTTTATTTTGTAAGGTGAATTACCAGATTTAGCAGACCAGAGTACGTGCTTATGCACGCTCACTCTCCTAGGGCGTTATCACCTCGGGAGCCCGAATTGCCGTTTATGCGGCATTGGCGCCGCATAAACATAAAGTCCTAAGTTCGTAAGTTGGGTCGCTGATGGCGCCCGCTTAGGCAAGGCCCAAGTTCGTAAGTTGGGACGCTGGTGGCGCCCGCTTGGGATAGATCTGGTGATTTGCAAATTGGGATATTTATTTCGGGTGTTTGTTTACTCGTACCTTATATTTATTATTATATTACTATTTCCTCAGATTTTCTATTTCAGGGTTAATTGTCATTTCATGTCATTCATGTAGAGGTGTTCTCGAATTGTATAAAACAATGATACATTAACATATATTTAAATAATTCAATGCATTTAAATTCGGTATCGGTGTTTGGGTCCAGTCTAGGAAAGAAGATCAAATCTTAAGGCTGGATCTAAATCCGTACCGAGTAATTTTTTAAAATTACTCACGTTTCCACGGTGGTTGTGGGATCCAGGTTTACAGGTATGGGCTCGAGTTTTGATGAGAGTGCTAGGTGCAACAGTCCTGCGTGATATCAGAGGTGCTTCGCCGCATCAGCACAGTGAGGCGGGTAGTTGATTAGGGCTTATCGGGTATCGGGTTTTTGGTTTCTTTCTTTGGGCTTTATTTGAGAGATTTTGCTACCCATTCCGATGGAGCTAGCCCCGCCGGTGTCTGGCGTTGTATTTATCTGTATATTCTGGACTGTTTTGTTTTGTATTATTATTATTATTTTGTTTATTCTGGGATTCTCTTTATATTTATTCACTTAGCCTTTCGTACGCACGTCTCATCGTGCGTACGTGGCGGGATTAAGCACCCCTAATCCGATTCATTTATTTCTGGGGTGTGACATATTATCTTACCAAAGTAAGCTCTCATATTGGCGTTAATTATTTTTCAAGACTTGTATACGGAGGATATGCATATAATATTTGATTTTTGGACTGTCCCAAAGGAAAGACAACAATCACTTATTATATGTAAATATATTGTAGTAATATATAGGTAATGGTCAATAAATTTTAGGTGTGATTAGTTGATTGACCCAAAGGAAGGTTGACTAATTGACATCAAATAGACCGTTATATATCATTATTATGCCTAATTATCTTAAAATAATAATTGATTCCAAAGAACTCTTATTATTTGAGAATACTTAGTTGATGGAATATGCCTTATTTTAATTTAATATTATAATTCAGACATTTATATTACATGTATTTTTCAGCAAAGATTACTGATCTTACTGTCGGCATCAATAGCATTCCGATGCTGACGAGTTTTAATTATAAGGAATGAAAATATACCTTAGAGATTATTCTTGGGTGTCTTAACCTAGACATAGCGTTACAGCAGGCTAAACCACCTGTACCTGCTGTAGATAGTCCTGACAATGTTCAGAATGCGCATGCACGGTGGATGAGGTCAAATCGCTTGTGTTTTAAGGTCATGCAAAGGACCATTCTTGAAAGTTTTAGGGGACCTATTTCTGATTCCACTATAGCTTTGGACTATCTTAAGGAACTTGAGCAAAGGTTTATTAGGAATGAGAAGACTGAAATAGGCATTCTGTTAAACAAACTCTGCACAATAAAGTACAATGACAGAAGTAATGTCAGGAGCACATTCTTGAAATGATGAATACCGCTTCAAAATTGAAGGCTCATAAACTGAACATATTGGAATACATGTTAGTCTATTTGTCTCTCAACTCTCTTCTCACTTCTTTTGGATAGTTCAAGGTGAGCTACAACTGTCAAAAGAAATCATGGATAGTCAATGAGCTCATATCGCACTGTGTTCAGGAGGAAGAGCGTTTGAAGACGGACAAGAGCGAGAGTGCAAACATTGTTTCCACATCTAAAGGAAAAGAGAAACATAAACGTAAAATCAATTCATATGTTGCGACTATAAGTTCGTAGAAGAAACCCACTAAGAATAAGAAACCGGTTATCAAGACAGAGCCGGATAAGCAAAGGAAAGGGTGTTTCTTTTGTGGATCTGAAGGGCACATGATGAAAAATTGTACCAATTATTACGCATGACGTGCAAAGAAATATATTTTTTTTCTTATTTGTGAAGAAGTTAATTCAGTTTCAGTTTCAATAGACACATGGTGGATAGATTCGGGTGCAACCACTCACATATCTTTGTCTATGCAGGGTTGCCAAAATTACCGTAAGCCAAGAGATGGTGAAAGATACATCTATGTAGGCAATGACAATAAGGCAGAAGTTAAAACCATAGAGCATTTTAGATTACTTATGAAAACTAATTTATATTTAGATTTGTATGATACTTTTGTTGTGCCGTCTTTTAGACGGAACTTAATTTCTATTTCCGCGTTGGACAAATTAGGTTTTTCTTGTTCATTTGGAGATGAAAAGTTTGGTTTGTATCGACACTCCAATATGATTGCTTCTGATTTTCTGTCCGTTATGGATAATATTTATGCTTTAGATACTATTATTTCTTATAATGAGACATTGAATAATGAAACTCGAAATGTTAGATAAAATTTAACACATCGGGATTTTTCTGCACTTTGGCACAAGTATTTAGGTCATATTTCTCAACAGAGAATTACACGCCTTATTTAAAGTGAAATCATGCAGCCCTTGAACATGTCGGACCTTGGTCCGTGTATTGAATGTGCTAAGGGAAAACAAACAAGCATGTGTAAATATACAACCAATCGTATGACAAATGTTCTTGAGATGATACATATGGATATATGCGGACCATTCCCTACAGCAACCAGGAATGATCATGTATATTTTATCAGTTTCATTGACGATTATTCTAGATATGGCTATATATATTTAATTAAAGAAAAGGCTCAAGGTTTAAACACATTTAACTTCTTCAAGTCTGAAGTCGAGTTACAACTCAACAAAAGGATTAAAAGCATTAGATTAGATCGTGGTGGTGAATATTACGGTCGCTCTGACGGCTCGGGAGAGCAACGTCCAGGGCCTTTTGCTAAATTCTTAGAGGATAATGGAATTGTGCCACAATATATAATGTCGGATTCACCAGCAATGAACGGTGTGGCTGAAAGGCACAATCGAACATTAATGGAAATGATGTGAAACATGATTTCTCATACCTCACTTCCATTGAACCTCTGGGGAGAAGCACTTAAGACAGCAGCATACATTTTGAATCGGGTACCAACTAAGACAGCAAATAAAACTCCATGTGAGTTGTAGACTGGACGAAAACCTAGTCTTCAACATTTTAGAATTTGGGGTTGTCCTGCTGAACCTTGGCCTTATAGGCCACAAGAGAAGAAATTTGATGAAAGGACTGTTAGCTGCTATTTTATCGGATATGCAGAAAGGTCCCGTGGGTATAAATTTTATGATCCCACTAATAGAATAATTTTTAAGACAAATACAGTTAAGTTCTTTGAGGATGTTATGGTTCAGATGGGAAATACAAATCAAATTATCTTTCAAGAATCACATGATTCTCCTATACGAGAGGCACCCACATCGGTACCAATTATAATAAGGATATATGGAGACTCATTGGTTCATGAACCCACAACTGTGGTGAATGAACCTATAGTCAATGAACCTTCAGAAATAGAAGAGAATCCGGAACAAGACAATGCTGATGTTGATGAGGAACCTATACCACCTCAAGAATCTCAAGAAGCAGTGTCATTAAGACGGTCCACCAGAGAGAGAAGAAGCGCAATATCTAACGATTATATTGTGTTCCTTCAAGAAAATGAATTCAACATTGGCATGATGGAGGATGATCTTGTCACTCTCCGTCAGGATTTAGAAAGTGTGAATTCTCACAAATGGACCAAAGTCAGGGATGAAGAAATAAAGTCAATATATGATAACAAAGTCTGGGATATCATCCCTTTACCTGAAGGTGTGAAACCTATTAGTTGCAAATGAATATTTAAGACAAAAAAAGATTCAGAAGGTAATGTGAAAAGATATAAAGCATGACTAGTTGCTAAGGGATTTACACAGAAATAAGGTATTGACTTTACAGAAACTTTCTCGTCTGTGTCAATGAAAGATTCTTTTAGAATTATCATGGCTTTAGTGGCACACTTTTACCTTGAGTTACATCAGATGGACGTTAAGACCGCATTTCTCAATGGCGACATTGATGAATGTATTTATATGCAGCAACCACCGAATTACGAGTCTGATGACTCGAAATAGATGGTTTATAAATTAAAGAAATCTATCTATGAACTCAAACAAGTGTCTCGTCTGTGGCATTTCAAATTTCATCAAGTAATTATATCATTCGGATTTGAGCCTAACTTGGTGGATGAATATATATATCACAAGTTCAGTGGGAGTAAGTTTGTATTTTTGGTTTTATATGTCGATAACATATTGCTTGCTAGTAACAATTAAAATATGATGCATGAAACTAAGAAATTTCTTTTCAAACATTTTGACATGAAAGATTTTGGCGAAGCATCATATGTATTAGGCCTTAAAATACACAGAGATCGAAATAAGGGTATTTTAAGAATTTCACAACAGGCATATATCGATAAAGTTCTCAAGCGATATGGTATGGAAAATTATAAATCAGAAAATATCACTGTTGCTAAAGGAGATAAATTTAGTCTTGATCAGTGCCCAAAAATAGAACTCGAGAAATCAAAATGCATCAGATTCTATATGCTTCCTTGATAGGAAGTCTTATGTATGCACAAGTGTGTACGCGTCCGGATATTGCGTATATCACAGGAATGCTTGGTCGCTATCTCAGTAATCCTGGTATGAATCACTAGAAAGCAGCCAAAAGGGTACTAAGGTACTTGCAAAGAATGAAGAATCTTATGTTAACATATCGGCGACCAGACAAGCTTGAGGTCATTGGGTATACTGATTCCGACTTTATGGGTTGTGTGGATAGCTTAAAGTCAACATCCGGTTATATTTTTATGTTGGCTGGAGGAGTGCAAAGCAATCCATGATTGCCTCCTCCACCATGGCAGCCGAATTCATTACGTGTTTCGAGGCATCGAACCATGAAATATGACTAAGAAACTTTATCACAGGGCTGCGCATTGTGGATACTATTAAGTTACCACTTAAGTTATATTGTGATAATAGTTTAGCAGTGCTGTATTCTAACAACAACATGAGCTCGTCGAAATCCAAATATATCGACATTAAGTTCCTTGCTATGAAGGAGAGAGTTCAGAGTGGACTTATAAGTATTGAGCATATTGGTACAACATCCATGCTAGCAGATCCACTGACTAAGGGATTGATACCCAAACAGTTTCATGAGCATGTCGCTCATATGGGTATATATGTTACAGAGGATTATTAGGTTGAGTGAGAGTTTGTACTTATATTTCATTTTTATGTTTTATATGATATACTTTTTCAGATATCATGCAGTAGTTCTTATATGATATTATGTGATTTCGTATGTATCATGCAGTTATTCAGTTATTCAGTTTTAATTAAGGTAACCAAATTGAAAATAGGCATGTGGATCATATTGCATGTAATTTTCAAATTACACATCCCCTTCATGATTCAGTTATATTTATATCGTGATTTGTGCTAGTTTAGTTTCGCTTTATGAGATGAATACTGTATAAGTCCTTATAAATATGATTGATTGATGAAATTGGATGATGATATAAAAGGTTATGGCAACACAGTTAAGAGTACTCAATTCAGTATATATATATATATATATTTCAGATACATATAGCCCAAGTGGGAGATTGTTGGAATTAATCATTATTAATTATAATATGTATGGGCTTATATGTAATAAATATATATTATATAATAGACTGTCAAATTGGTATTAATGAAGTGATCAAATTATGTATCGGGTTTATTATATATCTGAATTATATAAAGTCTGATAATAATACAATTATGCTATTGATCCCTGGAGAACACAACTATAGACAGTTTTCTGATTAAGCAGTGAACTCGTTAAGAGGAAATTTGAATCCAATATAGACCTGTTAAGTCATAACTGTACTCAGTTATATGGACGTTCATATATATACAGGGATATTGTTGTTTTTGAAACGATTCTGATTTTTTCTCACTTTCTGCCACCCTTTCGTTTCCCAACAGATTCATCTCTCTCTCTCTCTCTTAACACAATTCCAGAAGAGAAGAAAATATCGGCACCGATCCTCTCAATCGCTCCATCGAATTAGAGAAAAATCGCTGAAAGGCTAAATGAATCCAGATCAACGGGATTGTGTACCTCTGAAAGACCGACAACATGAATCAAGATAATATAATTTGTGTTTGAGATTCACTAGAGAATCACGGTCATACACTAAATTTCTAACATATGATACCATTTATTACAGTTTTTTTTTCCTAGAGATACTTGTCAAGTGATCCCCACCCATTTCTATAATCACCATTTCATCATCATTATAATAATACTTTGGCCGTCAAGATATGTTGGTTTCTATTAAATAGTCACTGCCTTGTTTAATTTTGGCATACGTCTTAAGTTCCCATTAGCTGACATGTCTTTTGGGTCGCCTTTTTACCAGCGTTACTCTGGACTATTTGGCTTATCAGAAATTAGTTTATTTTTGGTTCCTCTACAAGCATTTTCACTACTTCTTTACTATATTTTGTATTGTATTTATTTTCATATTGGGTAGTGTCTTCTTCTGCAGCTCCCTCATCTGGTGTTTTGAGGGCTCCTCCCCAACCACAGGCTGGTATCAGTGGTTGTATCTCTTCTATGGAGGATGACATTCAGGGTCCTACGAGGAAAGAACTTGCTATTGTGCCTCCAGATGATGAAGACCTACTTGACTAATTTCTTTACTAGTTTATTAATTTATTAGGGAGATGATGTGGATATATCTTGTTCACTTATTGTGCTCATGTTGTGCGTTTTTGTTAGCTCTTCACTAACAGTTATGCTAGCTCATGTTGAGCACTTTTGTTGTTTCAAACTTTTCTCTCAATATCTACAGTATAAGTCTCGTATACTCAAGCTAACTCTTATAACCTTTTATTTTGCTTTTAGAAAGGAATGAAAGCTGGTACCCATTCGGATACTTTTCTTTTAAAAAAAAAACTACAAAAATAAAAGAAGTATCAAATGCAACATGTCTTCTTTTCTACACGCTTATACAATTTTTGTAGCATTTTGTATTTATTTCAACTAAGAAAATTACTATATTATATTTTTCTTTGTTGATCCGAAGTTCCGGACAATAGCATGCTATGTCTCTGTTCATTTGAAAAGGATACATGTATTTGGTTATCTAAAAAAACACAAATCCAACATTTCAATAATATTACAGAGTATAAACTACTTTTTATTAGAGCATGAGCAAGTGTGACCATTTGCGTTAATAAAAAAATTGGATTCTAATTTCTTGAAAATAATCAAGTATTATTTCAAACTACTTTTGCCAAAGATTATAATTATAAAAATATTATATATGACAAAACTATAATTAATTTGGAAACAATTAAAGAAATGGGAGATTGAAAGGAGAAGAAAATGCTGGAGACCGTTGTGATTTTATCCGGATTTTGGGCCCAGCCCCAGATTCACGGAGTCTTTTTTTTTTCTTTTTTCTTTTTTTCAGCACGTCAGTACGTCACCCAGTGCAGACAGCAGTTCGACTTCGACGCATCGAGGATAAATGCCAGAAAGGTCGGCACTACATTTCCACGTAGCGGTGACACGCATGGGCGCATGACATAGCAACTCGGCGAGCATGCATTGGACGGATAGGATAGGGATAGGGCTGGTAAAAAAGTTATGGTAAAAAAGTTAGTACTCGTGATTCAGTCAAAATGACAGCGTCGATTCATTATTGGCTTGTTCGATCGAGATGTCAAGAGTCAGCTCGTTAAGTTAATTAAGTTAATGAGTTGAGTTTAAATTTTGATTGACTCGGCTTGTTAGGCTCGATAAATTATTAATATTTATTATTTATATTATGAATCTTTAGTATATTAAATTTATAATATTACATGTAGTTAAATTATTATATTAAATTTATGTAAATATATTGTAATTAGTTATTTATTAATTGTTATATAAATTTTGATATAAAATATTATTAGCTATTAAATAAGTCTTAATAATTATTAATGAGTCAGTTCAGTTAGCTCGTCATCTTAACGAGTCAATTTCAAGCCAAAGATTTTTGACTCGTTAAACTAGTGAGCCGAGTACGAGTTTGATCAAGCTCGCTCGGCTTGCCTCGTTGCTAGCCCTAGATAGGAAAGTTGTGTTTCGATATGTTCTGAATTTCTAAGGTGTTGTACTTCTGTGTCAGGATATCTGATGTTATGTAAAATATTTTTGAATTATGGTGATTCAATCTTAGGGGTAAGTAAAATGTTAGTGACTCAGCTCAAAATTTAGCTCGCTATAAACTCAACAAAATCAACTCGAGCCTGTTACAGCTCGAGCTATTTGGCTCGTACAATTTATGAGCCGAGTACGAGTTACATATAACTCGCTCGTTGACACACTTGTATACTCATTTACTATCGAATTTCGAAGGTTGCAACTAACAAGTCCAGTAATGATAATCTAATGAAGGATTTCATGATGCGAATTGAGTAAAAATTAAATTTTTTGATCCAATAAGCATCTAGAATCAGTTTATTATTACTAACATTTTTTTATTTGTTTGCATCACAAATCACAATCACACATGTACCTAATAAAGAGATTGTGATACCATACTTATGGTATTTAACGTAGCTCTATTCCTCTTCAGTTCATCTTGAATCCAAAAAAAGAAAATAACGTCGAGTCCGTACTAGCGTCCTCTTCGTCCGCTCCTAGCTTTATCACTTGTTACTTGATCGATTGCTTAATCGTCAATTATTTAGCAAATATTTAGAGGAAGAGAGAAAAACTGAGTTAAAAATTATAACCACATAATGTATAGCCAGATATAATATTTATAGACTCCAAATATCAGTTCAAAAATTCATCAAATTCGTACAACAATTAAGTCTTAAACTGAATACGAAATGACACATTAACTGCTGACATTTCAGCACTAAAGCTGCATTAACTTCCTCTAGAGAACTACAAACGACCTCAAATCTTCACTGTTGGATTCTACACTCCGAGGGCTACGATTTTCATAAGTCATTTGTCTAGATTGATTACCGTTTGCCCTTACAAATTCCAGTTCAAAATAGCCTTAAAATTTGACCCGAATTTATGGCCATAATTATGATATCTTCTCTATTTCTTTATTTGTTTAATAAATTATATTGGGATTTGGGCTTTAAATAAATTTATATCTCATAATAATATTTTTGTATTATTATAATACATGAAATTTATATTATACTCATAATATGGAGATGTTAATAAATTTATTTTTCCCGCTAGAAAATCATGTTATGTGACATAATATTTTAACAATTCTTATATGTACCTATATTTCATTCAATATCAAATCTTGTACATATAGAATATATTAAAATATTTATTCTTATTTCTCGTTCAGTTGGTGTGACCTATGTTGAGGATCTATGTTATGTTGGTAATGAAATAAAATATTTTATTTCATAAACTGTAAGCGGTATTTTAGCTATACATTACAGTTCCCCAAATAACAAAGATGTTTGATAAACGCTTACAAAACCCGATCCTTTTAATAATGTTATTATTAACATTACTTGTGTCCATTCCTTATCTTATGATATTATAATTATTATACAAAGTAGGACTGTATCATCTTTGTATTATAATTGTTTTTTAGTATCCATTAAGTAAATTATAAAATTATAACTGTACTTCAGTTATATTATATCCATTTATAATTATACTTTACCAAGGGACCCATAAAATATCATTTCTCATTACTAATGAGTGACAATGATACTATTGACACATACCTTTTTCCGACACAAGTTATATATAAAGAACTATTACTTTTATCACTGCTTGTTGCAAGCAGCTTTTAATAATAATTACGTTATATATTTCTCATGTGAAAAAGATACATGTCTCAATCTTAGAATCAAAGACACGATAAAACATTAATGACACAAACACAATCCATATAATATTTTATCTATTAGGTTTGTTTAATATATGAAACATTTCATATATTCATGTTATTAAACGATAATATTTTATCAACGTTTACAGAACTACAACGTACTTTAATCAACACGATAATCTTATATGGCATATTAGTGTTCCTGCTAATATCCAAGACCTGTAAACATTTTAGAGTTATATATTTATCTTATTTAGAGTTTTGTTGTTCAAGACCAAGTGCATCTTCTTGAAAATGTCTAAATACGAATATTGAACTCATGGAACAAAAATGTTAACAACATTCAATTCATAAATATAACATAAAATAATCATCAAAGATAACTTTTAGAACACAAATCTAACACCTAAATATCCAAGTACCCAACCCATGAGCGATAACTTAACTCTCTCTCCTCTTTACCTCTCAGCTGAGTTGGCTCTCCCTCTCCGCCTCTCTTCCTCCCGATCTTGATTCCGTGACACATTCTAATCCTTGGCTGAGTCGGTTTTTCCCTTGAAGGTGATTTATTCCCTATCTTACCCTCCTTGGCCATCGATCAAGCAGACCACTCCTTGATGTTGTTTCTTCTCCTCCCCCGGCAATCGCCAAACTCACAATGTAAGGGCACTCTTTGTTCACTATTTTTGTTTAGATTTTTTGTTAATTTGTGTTTCTTCTTTCTCAAGTATCTCTTAAATTTTTAAATAAAATAAATTATTATTTAATAAAAGACAATGCACAAAATATAATAATTTTTATTTTCTGAGTAAGGTTGTACAATACATAGTTTTCTTTTTTTATAATAAAACTTAATAATAGTTGATGTCTAATTCATTTGATATATAATTTTTAAGACCTCTTATAAATGCATTGGTTAAAAAAATAATAAATGAAATGGAGAGAAAAAATGGGTTTGACTGAAATCTGAACTGTCACTTTTATAAAATCAATTAGTCTCAATCATAAATTGAATATGAGTATTTTAATCATTATACATTATCTGATAGCATTAATGAACATCTCCAATACATACGCTCTTTGTACACTACAACAAATTAGGGCTTTATTAAGGCTCAATTAAAGGAAACCTTTATTGATATTTGTGTCAGATGTTAGAAATTTTGCAGAGAAGATTTAATAACGATTGTTTGGTAACCACTATTACCAAAGGTTTTGAATTAATAAAGTTATTTTATAATAATTGTTATTATTCTTTTTAATAATGATTTTTCCATAATAATTATTATTAATATTCATTTTATTTTTTCTTCTACGCTGCACAACTACTTTAACTCACTAATTACTTCTCTCTTTAGCTACTTCTCTTCGAGCTTGAAGCTGCTGCTACCTCTGCCTTGCTTCCTCCTGATCCATCTCAATATTTGGTGATCTCCATTCAACTTTGTTGTTGTTATCTTTTCTTGATCTTCCTCAATAATTTCAGGTATATCTCTCTTTAATTAATTTTAATCTTTACTTTAGTTGTTAATTTTTCAGCATGGATGTATAAATTAATTAGTGAATAAATAATTAATATTATTTGTATAAAATTTATTAATTACATATATATTATGAATATCTATATATGTAATTAATTGATAGTATTGTCATATATGATCAATTTATTAAAAAATTAAAATAATTTAGGTCGGTATCCATTCAAAATTATTTAATTCAATAGAGATTAATCTCAAATAGTCCCCATTGGGACTACTCCTTGAATATTTTATGTCATTCACGGTTAGTGAATGTATGCTAGTGTTCACCCTAAAAATTTTGGGAATTAAAAAAAATAGCTCGGCCTAATAGATTTGAAATTTAAGGAGAAATTTTAAAAGTTCAGATAGGCTTAACTCAAGTCCAAAGACACCAAAAAAATGGAAGGATTAAAAAAAATGCTCAAAAATTAAAATTTTTAAGAAAAAAATAAATATCTATGTCCTAAAAATTTAAATTGAAAATCTCTTCGAAATCTAAAATTTTAAAACTCAAATTTTATGAAAAAACCAAATTCTCCATAAAATTCTGAGAAATTTCATATATTATTTGTTATTTTTGGAGTTACAAAAAACAAAAAAAAATATCAATTATCAATTAATATAATGACAAATTCATTGATCAAGTATTAAAAAAATTAATTGATGCTTGATTAAAAGACAAAATGGTAAATAAAAATTCACATAAATTTTGTTATGCTTCAATGAAATTTTTAGCAAAATTTGGTGTAATTTGAACAAAAAGGTCATTAAGAAATAATTACAAAAGAAAATGAAAAAAGATTTTTTTTGAATAAATAGAGAGTCCAATTAAAATTGAAATGGAGAGACACCATGGATTTGAATTCTCCAAGTGCGCCATCTCTCTCCCTCCCTGCCTAATGTGCTCATCGCTACTGTAGCGATTTTATTGTAGCTATCATTTTTCTTCCCGCCTCAATGTCCAAAAATATAGTATATGGTGTTGTGCGATGAAAACTCGTATATTATATATCATTGGAAAGAACACAGAGAGAAAAACACAATGAGATAAAGAACATGCAAAATAGTCAAATAGTTTAGGAGAAAACTGAAGGGGAAGTTTTCAATTCAAAATGAATTCGAGCAATTCAAGCCATAATTAATCAAATTGACATTTCAAACACCTTCTTCATGGTCACAAGAGACTGTTTGAGTGCTTGATTGGATTTTAAATGCTTCAAATTGGTGAGACCACGAACTCACAAATCGGATCCAAAATCGAGTTGCTCAAACTCTATACCAAAACCTTTTATCTACTAAATAAATATTCTAGATCAATTCTTGGAATCAATTAGATGTTAATCAAACTTTAAAAAGCAAGAAATGGTGAAGAAATGAAAAAAATAGACAATGAAGCTTGAAATCAGGTTTTGAGTTGAAAACAGATCTCAAGCGCATAATTGACATACAACAAGGGTTAAAATGCAAAAAATAAGTGACATACATTTGCCTCGATTTTTTAAAAATAAAAAATAAAAAGAATGTGTTTGAAGCTTTAGTTTAACCTTTCCATTTGATCATCTAACTGAGGGTGGTAAGAACTACTAAAGTTCAAGGTTATTCTCAATTTCTTAATCAATTTTTGCCAAAAGGTGATAGTAAATAATGGATCGTTATCAGTCACAACAAATTTTAGTAACCCATACAGTTTATAAATGGAGTTCAGAAAATATGAGATACATCCCTTGCCTTGAAAGGATGAGAGAGTGGAATTAAATGGCAATACTTGATAAATTTATCTAAGATCACCAGTAAAACATATTTATCATCACTTTTAGGAAATCCACATATAAAATCCATAGTAATCATAGATCAGGGTCCTTCAAGGTATTGACTGCAATAAACCTAGACCGACTATTATTTCACCTTTGTTCAGTTGACAAATGTTACAATCTTGCATATGCTTAAACCGTGCATCCTTCATTTTAGGATAAAAAATAGTTTCTTACCCTATGATATGTTCCTAAAATTCCTGAGTGGTCCACCCACATTAGAATCATGGAGTATTTTTATTACTTTACCTCTCCAACTATTATTATCTCCAACATAAATTCTTCTTTTCTTTTTAATCACTCCATTGTATATTATGATTTCCTTCTCCTGGTTACTCCCATCTAAGACTGATG
>CAXKVV010000933.1:0-44233 GCA_964058805.1 Schoenoplectus triqueter | reverse complement strand
GTTCCTCGGGTTCAAAGCCCAGGGTAATTAACAATGGGGGCTTGCGCCCATTGGAATCTTAAAGACCCCACAATCTCTAAAACCTTTAAATGTGCATTCCAAATTCATATAAATATACCCCAATGCACACTTAGAGGGATCTCCGTGTCCTTCTTCCGCAATTCATCGTCCAGTTCCTTTTTCAGGGCGGTGAGAGGCGCGAAAAAGAGTCGCACAGCTATGTTCCTCTAGTGAACCCCAAACATAAATTATATTACCTTGATCCATGTTGTCGGTCTTCCAGAAATACACAACCCCGTTGATCACCAGACTCCTTTAGCCTTCCAGCGATCATCCTCTAATCCGATGGAGCGATTGAGAGGACTGACGCCGACAGTTTTTTCTCTTCTGGAATTGTGTTAAGAGAGAGAGAGATGGGTCTGTTGGGAAACGAAAGGGTGGCAGAAAGTGAGAAAAAATCAGAATTGTTTCAAAAACAATTAGCCAAATCATTGTTTAAACTCAATCTAGTTTCTCTCTATTCTCTCAACTTGATCCTTCGTGATCTACTTGTAAACTGTTTTGAGCTGTTGTGCTCAATTTTTTTGAGCTGTAGTGATCACCTTTCTTGAGTGTGTTGTCGCTCACTTCTTGTTTTGAGTGTGTTATCACTTATCTTTTTGTGTATGTTGTCACTTTTATTACCAATAAGCTTGACAACCCATTTTTGTGTAAGGGACAAAGTTCTACAAGTGTAACTTTTTTTTAGTGTTTCGGCTCGATCTCAATTGTTAGAGGTTGGGAGTCCCTAAGACGTAGGCAATTTAAGCTGAACCCTGTTACATCTTGTGTTCTTTTTTATCTTTTATTTTCTTTTCTCTCATTTCTTTGATTGCTATATGTGCGACCCTTTTTCGCGCGCTCCGCACCGCCGCTGGGCGATGGGTTGCGGAAGAAGGACACGGAGATCCCTCCCGAGCGTGTATCTGCTAAGTGCCGGCTGATTCTGCCGTTTAGAGATATTTGGATGCACATTCAGGGAGTTTTTAGTGATTGTGAGTTCTTGTAGATTCCGGTGGGCGCAAGCCCCCACCGTTAATTACCCTGGGCTACTAACCTCGAGGCACCTCTGGATCTTTGAAAGAGAGAAGCAAATAATATAGTTAAAAGATGGTCAAGTGGTCGTCTGGGTTCACAAAAAGGGGTCCATGGAAGACGAACCTACTAACAGATCGGTTCGGTCTTTACCGCTTCAAGAGATAACCTTATTACAGATCAGATTAATCTCTTTAAAGGGGTTCGAGGTGAGTCTACTACAGAACGACTCGACCTCAGTTCATCTAGAAAATGAACCTATTTAATCCTATGGAAGACGAACCTACTACAGATCGGTTCAGTCTATACCACCTCGAGAGATAACTTTACTACAGACCAGGTCAATCTCTTCAGAGGGGCTTGAGGTGAGTCTACTACAGAACGACTCAACCTCCGTTGATCTAGAAGATAAACCTACTACAGAACGGTTCAATCTTAACTAGTCAACAACCAATCACACAAAATACAACTCGAAGCACTGAGCCGGTTGATCTTGAGGTTGGTGAATCAGGAGAAGGGTGGATATGGCCCATGTGTTTCTTCTCACCGATCTTCTAGATCATGAATTCGAAGCACTAAGCCGATTCATAAACCTAGGAAACACAGTTACACACAATGTCAAACCTGAAGCACTGAGCCAGCTTAACATTGAGGCATGTGTTAGTGAAGGAACCTACCTACAGAACGGTTCACATTCACTATTTTGTGGATGAATCTACTACAGAACGATTCAATCTCACGATCTCGAGAGATGAACCAGAAGACAAACTCATCGACAGATGAGTTCAGTCTTACTAGCTCAAATGGTCATGGATTACTTGTTCATGACACCGAGTCATTAGGATGTCACTTTCCTCAGACATCGTAATGTTCATATCTCTTGGAGTCGACATATCTCTTCATGTTGATGTCGCAGCCTTGGTCATTCTTCAGTGAGCGTCAAGATGTTCTTGTCCCGACTAATCATTCTATACGTTGCATTACTTGTGCAAAATTACTATGTTGCTCTACATCCCTCGTGTGAGCGTATTTAATCATGAGTTACTTGCTCATGGTAATGAGTCATTAAGATGTCACATCTCTCGGACATCATAATGTTCTTCTTCCTCAGAGTCGACATATTTCTCCATGTTGATGTCGCAGCCCTGATCATTCTTCATCAAGCGTCAAGATGTTCTTGTCTCGACATATCTTCTCATGTTGCTGTCCAAGCCTTAGTTATTCTACGTCAAGATGTTCTTATCTCGACTAATCATTCTAAATGTTATATCATGTGTGTGCAAAAATCCTCATATTGCTTCACACCCCTTGTGTGAGCATATTTGTTCATCTCCAGAATGTAAAAAGCTTCCATTATTATCTCTATTATAAAAATGGATTTATTTATTATATTTTTTTATTTTTAAACTCTATTTATTTCTATATAAAATTATTTACAAAAATAATAGGAAATGGGTTAGCTATTAACTAGAATTTTATTTATATTTTTAGAATTTTTTATAATAGCTAAAATAGTAGAATTTTATTTTTTTTATTATTTCTAAACTCTATTTATTTTGTAGAAAATCACTTACAAAAATAATAGAAAATAAAATGACTATGATTTTTTATTTGTATTTTTTTAAGTATTTATAATAGCCAAAGTAATAGAATTTCATTATTATATTTCATTATGTTGAAACATTATTCATTATGTAGAAGTTATTTACAAAACAAAAAGGATGAATTAGCTATATTATTATTATTATTTTTTATTATTATTATTATTTTTTTATTATTATATATTTTTTTAAGATCTATAATAGCTAAAAGGAAATCATTATTAATATTCTATTCTATTTTCATTATATTTTTATTATTCTTATTTATTATCTACAGAAAAATATAAGATTTTTGTTTGTTATTATTATTATTTGAAAATAGCCATAAGGGATGAAATTCATTATATTCTTTATTTCAACTATTATTTGTATTATATTCATCGAAAATATTTTTATTGTATATGTGTTTAGGAATAACAAAAGAAATGCAATTCATTTTATTATAAAACTTTATTATCATTTTTTTTATTATAGAAGAAAATGTATTCACTATCTATTACCATGGTTGTATATATTTTTGTATATTTTGTACTATTTATTTTTATTATATTTTTCTTTTTTACAGAAAATATTAACATAATCTCTATTATTATTTATTTTTTTATTTATCAAAGAATAGAGCTAATCTCATTATTTATTATTACATATTACTATTGTCATTATTATTTTATGAAAAATCACTTGAAAAATCAGTAAAGTATATTTAATTATTATTCATGATTTTATTTGAATTTTTGGAATTTTTATAGTATTTAAAATGACAAGTCAAAGCTAGGTCAAATATATCAATATATGTAATATCTCTTGCTTTTAAATTGTTTTAACATGATTATATTTTTAAAACTGAAATATTATTATATAGAAAAATAGTATGAAAAATAAGGAAATTTTAGAAACAAATTTGAGTTAATTTGGAGTTCAGGAGCATTTCCAAATGATTTATTTACTCTATATCATTAATATTCTGTTATTATTTAATTATTGGGCCTAATCTGGGCCGCCAGATCTATATCAAGATTGGCGCCTATCTTTTATTCAACTTTGTTCTTATTTGGGCCGCCAGATTCGCTTCAAGATTAAACCCTACAAGATGTAAGGCCCAGATTCATTCTGTATCTTTATTTAAAAACAGTGCTTTATTTCAAACGTCCGATCTCTTCAAGATCCACACACGCGCATCAATATCCGTGCTGCCGCGATTCTCTGACTCTCCAGTCAACATAAGCTCCAAGATTCGTGCCATTGGCAGCGCCGGCGACTGCGGCCATCTCCCTCCGATCAGGCAACTGCCCTAGTGTCGTCTTGCCATGGAGAGTCATTCTACGGTGTCTGATCGACAATCTATCCGGTGAATCGTGATGTATGCCAATACCAGATGAACTAATTTGGTACCAGTCGGTACCGAGTTTCATATTCCGTAAATTCAAAGCAATTGATCGTCTTTTCCAACAATTAGTCACTCAATTAGTATCGTATATACATGTAAATGCCTTCTAACACAATTAGAACGATTCAAATTGGTCTATAACTCCATTACTTGGGATAATTGCCGAAGTGCAATAGAGGCCGTCGGTACCGATTGCAATTTACTTCAAATTCTTGTTATTCATTGATCAATATTGACATTATCATGCTTAATACTCTTTATAACACTTATTCAAACCATGATACACATGATTATGCTTATGATCTTCCCTAATTCTCAATCTAAAACTCAATTTCAGAAACGGGACGCGATGACAGTATTAGAACTCTAAATCAGTCGAGTTCTCAAGATTATATCTGAGATCAATCGACTTCAAATGATTATATGGACTCTGATGCATATAGTGTTAACAAAGATTAAGATAATTCCAACTCAAGAATCAAGAATTAACCAATGAATTCAACTGTTACCGAGTTCTCAAGTTGAACTGAGATCGATCGATTTAACAGCCTCATTCATCAATCTTTAAGCAAAATTCACCAAAAGAAATGAAAGATTCATACTCTATAAACTTGCAATGCATGAAATAAAGAAGAAAATCATGAAGAAATAGTTGAAATTTGAAGAAATTCAAGAACAGTACAGTAAAATACTTTTATTCAGTGGCAATTACATCTCTAAAGCTCCAATCTTCAAGAATTAAACCCACTAACTCCCAATTAGCAGATAATAGAGTATAAAGCTTACCTTCAGACAAGTAATTGAAGCAAAGGAATTGAGTTCTCAAGTTAAAACTGAGATCAATCAATTCTATCAAGCTTCTCTCGGTTCTTGCCTCTTTCCTTGCTCTCTCTCTCTCTAGACTCTATATGCAATCTCTAAAGTATTCTCTCTCTATCTCTTATCTTCTGTATCGTGTGTTGTTGTTAATTTCCATGGATTAGGGGTTTATATAGCCAATTAAAGGGTGTATCCAGGGATTAGAGCTATACACCATCCATGCACCACCAGTTGAGTTAGCTTGGCTCATGAACATGGTTCTCCAATTCTGTTATCCCTTCTGTTGCGATGTGGGCCCTGTTTTAAAGAATCCAAAGCTTATTCCTTTGATTGTTGACCATGTTTGACTCATCTCTTTATCTGTTGCTAGAACCTTCTAGAGCATCTAAACATACTATATATACTCATTCTAATGCATCTGAGGCACCCTTCTGCTTTCTGCCATTGTTATTTTCTTTCAAAGCTCAAAGCTTCATTACCCGATTCCACCTCTTGGCTCAAGTCACATCTCCATCGTTCAATTGATAATCTCCATCATCTAAACAGCATCGTGTAGGTACGCAGAGGCTATAAGCATTGCCAATTCGAGTCTACAGCACAGAGTTTCAATTTTCATCCATTTGCCCGATTTCATCACTTCATCTCAATTACTTCAATTCATCCTATAATTGCTGCTCCTTTCTTCATCCACAGTGTCGCCTAAGTGAGTGGAGAAGGTTTGCATCATCAATTTGGGATTTTGAAGTAAGAATTAGAGTGCTTCATTGATTGCCCGAGGTATTCATCTCTTTCAATCACCATATTCACTTGTTATCCTTCAATTCTGATTATTCACACATCTTCTCCAATGCATAGGCTAGCTCTAGGCGAAAGGAATTGAAGTTGTGAGCTTTGGAGAGCTTGATCACCTCTAATGGCGCCTTCTGCCTCGTCGAGAAGAAGAAAGAAGAGAGGGAGGGGAGAAGGAGAAGAGAGGGAAGGAGGCGCGCCTGGCGCACAGAGTCCACAACTAGGTGGGACCCACAGTCAGAGGAGCAACACAGATAGGCCAGGTGCACATTCCCTTTTCTTTCTCATTTAAATTTCTGCTTGAACCTGCATATGGGTTTGGCTCATAGTCATCTGCATAGGTTATACACTCATGAGCCTTACAAATGGGCCCCATGTGTAAGCATCTGAGTCTCGGCCCATTAGTCCAGATAAGGATTGGTTAATCCCTTGCTTAGGTTTAATTGATCTGACTTGGCACATCCTGATAGGTCCACTTGTTTAATAACCTCATTAATCATCTACCATAGTGTTAAGCATGCTGAGGTGGCTCTGTAGTGTAGTGCCATGTGGCTTAACCCTCTGTGATGTGGCACCAATGGCCAGCTGCCATATGGCACTGGAGTGTTGAGGTGTGATGCTGTGGTGCTGCCATGTGGCACTGGGAGGGTGAGGTGTGATGCTGTGGTGTTGCCATGTGGCATATGGAAGGGTGAGGTGGGCCTGTCAGGTCTTGCCACGTGGCATGTTGGTGGGGCCCACATGTCAGGTCAGTATGGTGGTGGGGCCCACATGGCTGAGGTGGACCAATAGGGTGCTGACACGTGGCATGAGGTGGCCCAGTGAGATGCTGACACGTGTCACACCCTCTCTCTTCTCTGATTATGTGTATGCGTGTTTAGGATCCTCAGTTTGCACCCAGATGTGTCGCTATCCCCAAGTTGCACCCAGATAAACCCTTGATTGAATCTCAGCCTTTGATCTTCTATTTTTAATCTGTTTATCTTCCCTGAATTTTTTCTGATAGCTCCACTCATCTAAAAATCATGAAATTTTCACCAAAAATCTCTAAACTCATGATGATCATCTCTGTAATTTTTAATTCTATTTTTACCCTTCCTTCTCTGAATTAAAAATTCTTTTATCCATAAAGCCCTATTTCTTCTTCAGAATTAATCCCAGATCTCAATTGTAGCTCTGTGTCTCTACCAATTATCTCTCTCTTACAGAAACCACCCTAACTAAATACCAATTAGACTTATATTGATATTCATTAGGGTTTGATCTGATCAACAGTTGATTACATGTCAACAGTTGATACAAATCTAGACTTGATCAGATGGTTGCTCCCAGCTTTGGCACCTGATCAGTCTTGTGAAATTGACTTTCAATCCTTTAACATGAGGGTGACTTGGTCAAAGAACTGACTACTTATCAGTAATTGACACAAATCAAAACATGGTTAGGTGGTTGCTCACAGCTTTGGCACCAGGTCAGCCTTGAAAGCAAAATCACATTTGAGATTTCTCATGACTAGTTGCATCAAAATGCTAGCTTGGCATTGACATCATTTCATGTAGCATAGGGATTATACTGCTTCAGCTCCTTTCTAGGGTTAACTATGGTGATAGATTCTCAGGGTTCAATTCTGACTCCTTTAATAGGTCACTGAGGTGTGGGGCCCACCTGTCAGTGAAAATGTAATCAGATGGCTGACCCCTCGGGAGATCTCTCTCTCTGGAACCTCCTGGGAGTCAGCCACCTCGAATGAGCAAGAGGTGGCGGGGTATTTATATCCTTGCTCCATACTTAGGATTTCCTTGTGGGATTAGTGCTTAACCTCTGTTCCGGGTTAATTAGTTTTCTTAGCAAAATGGGCTGGGTCCATGTCATTGGAGCTGCTCATAAGGGACTGCCATGTGGGTCCCACTTGTCAGAAAAAATATAATCAAATGGCTGACCCATCAGGAGATTTTCTCCCTCTGAAATCTCCCGAGGGTCAGCCACCTCGAATGAGTAGGAGGTGGTGGAGTATTTATATCCTCGTCTCTCACCCTGATATTTCCTTGTGGGATTAATGGATTTGTTCCGGGGTTAAGCAGCGACCTCTTCTGATTAGTGGGTCATCTCTTCCTTGATTTCTCTTCTTCCCTCTTCTTATGATTTATCATTAATCATTGATTTTATTTTCATTTATTCATCTACTCATCCTTGAAATTTTTCAAGGGTAAACACTATATTCTTGTGAGAATTAAATCGAATTAAATTATCTTTCGTTGTCATTACACTTGAACACTAACCTCCAAATCGGTTTATATATTTCTACCTTAAGTTCTTTACATTTTTGTACTCTTTTGACCTTAAATACCCTATCAAACCTGATTAGTTTATTTATATATTTTAATTTATTTTATAATTTAAAATTAATTAAAATCTACATATACACTAATTGTGAAATTTTTATATTAATTAATATTAAATTACTTAAAAATATATAAAATGATTAATGAATATTTAATTATTTTATTTGAGTCGGGTCCGATCGATATGACCCATAATCGTATCAAATGAAATAAATGTGGACTCGGTTTTAAATGAGTCTGATCGAATCGGATAAAAAATAATAAAATAATAATAATCTGATTTAAACCCAATCCAATCCATCATTGACATCCCAACTCGTGTGACTTATATCATATAATATACAACATTAAATATTTTATATCATTCAATATAAAAGATGGCTGCACGTCGATCTCTCTCTCTCTCATTGATTGAATGGATGTTTTCCGAAAAGAAAAAATTAATGCATGCATTGAAGAGATATGGCAGCTTCTTAAAAATATAAGAATATAGCGCACATGCGTCCCTTTATCAGATTAATTGTGAAATTTCAGTTGTCATTTGTCATTTTACTTTTAAACAATGTACAAATATATAAACTTAGAAAATAGTGACAACAGAGAAAAATTTATGCACTTTCAATTAAAAATTCTGAAAAGCTATCAATAATGCAGCGCAATTGGGTCTGCCAAGCAACATCAACAGTGACAACAGAGAAAATTTTTATGCACTATCAATTAAAAAAAAAATCTGAAAAGCTATCAATAATGCAGTGCAATTGAGAATGTTTTTAATTAACTTGATGTGGCACTGTTAGACAATTAAAAATTTATCTGCCATGCAGATGGCGCATGACAAATGTTTTTTGGGAAGGAGATCACTTGACAATGATTATCTTCAAACTTTTGACAATGGATCGTGAAATCTATACTATTATATAAAGCATCTAAGAATTGGAGGGTTCATTTTTTGTCATGGTAATTTTTTATATATTATATCTATTTTATCCCTCAATTAGACAGATAATATTTATTGTTAGTTGATCGAACGTATGTGATCGTGTCCATTGGTCCCCTCTTTCTCTCCATTTCTTTCCCTTATATATTATTATTTCCATAATTTTTATTTTTTTATTTAGCAACCTTGTGCATATTTGGTAAGAAATTAATGGTGATAATATATGTTAGAATAATTTATTTTTCTTGCCATAAAAATCATGAATCATTAACTCATATTGTGCAAAAATCTCATCCAAGATTATATATAGTCTTTATTATAGGTTTTCTCTATAATTTGGTGAATTTATAATTTAATATTAGATAAATATGAATTTTTTTATCTTATGATATTTTAATGTTTAAATAAAAAAATCTGCTACAATGCGCGAGTATATAGCTAGTAAATATGAAACAATCTTAAAAATTAAAAAAAAACTTTATATATATATATATATTCTTGTACTTATATATTGATGATTTAAATTTTATGCAATTTCATTATTGTTTGATAGTCCATAAAAAACCGTTAAATTGAAACTATTGTAAAGTGCATAACATTTTGATAGTCTTTGATGGACTATCAAATGATAATAAAATTATATGAAATTTAAATCACCGTTAATCTATAAGTAAAGGAACATATTTATAATAGTTTTTCTATTTTTTAAGAGTTTTTCATATTTATTTTGAGATCCATTGTCAAGATTGTCAAGGGATCCCTTCCCAATTTCTTTTGGTACGCATTAATTTTGAATTAGTGATTTCTAATATAACATAATTGTTAGGGTTATCAATGAAATATTTGTATCCATTTACTGTATTTATATCATATTTGATAATACGATTATGTGTAAGTTTTTTTATTAACTTAATTAATATGTATGGTATGAGTAAGAAAAAAAATTGTTAGCTTATTTGATAAAAATATGAATAAGAGGTATTTTCGTACTGATTATTTATTATCCTAGAGGATAAATAATATATATTTTACATTTAACTATGTAAATATAATCATGAGTAAGGTTAGAATGCTCCTTAGAGCACAAGTCTTTTTATTCTCTAAACTCAAAAATATTTTAAAATATTCTCAAATTTTGATTTATATTGCTTTATAAAAAATATATATTTTTTAAATATGATGTCCAGTATGGATGATCAGTACCACTGCCGTCATCGGTAAAGTTCTGAGTTCAAATTCTAACGAACTCTAAGAGGGGATGGTGATAACTTAAAAGAATTGAGTGACGAGGCTGACCTCTAATATAAAGAGGGCGTACAATAATAAAATAATAATAATTTTGTGTGATACTAAAAATTTTAAATATTTATTTTGATTTTTTTAAATGGCTCAATAATAATAATGATAAATAATTGAATATTTGGATATAAAATAGACCATTTAAAAAATGTAAAATAAATATTTAAAAAAATTTAAAATTAAAAATTTTAGTACCCATAAAAATTTAATATAAATAACATATTGAGCTTTATAAGTTGAAATTTGAAAATATTAAGATGTATTTTTCAGTCAAGAGTGCAGAGAACGGATGTCCGATCCACGACAGTGGACGACTGGAGAATTGGTTAGTTGTCCGATATGATCAGATTTGTTCCTGTGTTTTGCTGAGCATATATGCTCGAACTCTTCCTGAAAATAAAACGTGCTTCGATCGGGTCTGCAATCTGCATATAGGGTATTGATAAATGTGTGTATCGTGTGTATCACGTACGAGTATGTGACGTGTTCGATACGGAACGTGATGTGTCAGCACGTGTTTATGTGTTTGGACGTGTACGTTTTAACTTGTCAAAAATTTAAAAACCCAAACACATATGTCTAAGACATGTGATACGTCTAGCACGTCGTATTAAATGTGTTCGTGTTTAATACATGTTTAACATGTGTCAACACTTATAGTACATACAAATTCAATAAATTTCAAATAAAATTGAAGAAATATATAAAAAAATAGAGTGGTCTTAGTCACAAAAAAATAAAATTGACATGTCATATTTAAAAAATATCATATAGATTAAAGTTATCATGACCTCTAACTTCAGTATCAAGCCAATCTTTTAAGCACAGAATCATTTTAAAAGTCTGATATGTTGAACTATTTTTTACGTGCTATACATGCGTGTTCGTGTTCAACGTGTTAAACGTACATGCTTAGACGTGTCAAATTTGTTTATATGTTGATCACACATATGTAACAACATGATATGTATGACACATGAACACATTACGTACAGACACGTTCAAAAACACTTATTTGTATCTATACTTATACGTGCATGTATGCATATTTAACACAATTATCATTACCTGTGTTGCACGGACGCGGGTGCAGGTATTGTATCGGATACGGTGCGGGTGCGGCGATACGGAAAAGTTAAAAATACAGGATATGGGTGCGGCTATATATAATAATAAAATATTTTTATATAATATATAAAGAATAATTTGTTTTATTATAATAAAAAATTTTGAAGAATTTGAGATGGATTTGTAACTTTGTCAGTGATTATAAAAAAAACATCCGTGATAAATTTGACGTATTGGGATGTATCGGAGACGTATTGGGACGTATCAGAGACATATCAAGGCTTATCCAAGATGTATCGGAAAGTACCGGGACGTATTGGAGCGTATCGGAGACCGAATCCGCTTGTCAAAGTGAATAAAATAATTCAATACGCTGCATAGCGTATCGGATATGCACCCGCACTGTATCAGACGCACATCCATATCGGACGTGTATCCGATACTTATCGGTGAGTTAGAGAAGTATCCGAGTAACATAGATCATTAACCTATCTGCATGAGCTCAAATTCAAATCAGATCACACAGTTCAAAAAATTTCACCGCTTTTACTGCTGAAGAGAGGAAGGGAAAAGAATCATCCATCTGATTTGTAGCTTTGAGCAGCTCTTTTGTTTTTGCCCCTCTTCCTTGGAAACAATAAACATATAATTAACCAGACTGCATTCAGTATGTATAGATCTGCATTGGACAGTTGCATCTAATTAATTGAACTAGAGCTTGTCAGCAATTTTCTCGCACAAATTTCGGACTGTAACGGCAGGATAAATTGTTTATTATCATATTGCAATTTTTTTTTCTTCTGCAATCGTTTTTCCCGTGTTTGTAAAATAATTTATCTTGGAAGTTTGAAGTCTCAATTCGGCCTGTAAAAGAATGAGATAAGGCGCAGTATATTTTTTCTGAGCGACACACACAATTGATAGTTTTTTTATATATTTTTTGATAATAACAGATATTAAATAGGTGCTTGTCATTTTGTTAGTAATGAGAACTATGTTTTTTTTTTACAGAAGTACTGATGTCAAGAATGGAGACTAAATATTTTTTTTTGTCATTTAATATTATCAGTAAGTTGCAAAGATTATGATTGCTTTCTTTGCAACTCTGTACCAACTAATACTCATCCTTTTTGTATGCGAGCTTCCTTTATTTTATTTTATTTTAGAGTAAAGAGCTTCATTTATTTGTTGGTTCTCCGATCAATAAATTAACCAAAAATGCAGAAAACTATCATTGTAAAACTGTTCGTAATAGGTTCCATAAGTCAGAAACAGGAAAGCCCCGGAAGGGTGAGACAAAATTGAAGAAATTAACAATCCCTATTCCCATCTTTTTATCGCTATCCGAGAATAATATTTTGAGGTTTAATATCAGACTTTTCTCTTTCAAAGAAAAAAATGATTTTTATGTTCTTTTGCTCCCTCCAGTCTTTAGAGTTCTCTTTTTAAATTTTAAACGCTTTGAAAGGAGCGTACTATATAACTTTATTAGTGCATAGCTGAACAAAAGCTGGTCCATCTCTATTCATTAAACATGATTTGCTCAGTTTTAGCACAAATTAGAGCTTATAATAATATAGACAGCTTCTTTAAACAGGACGAAATTATAATTAGTCAGTCTAAGAGGGTACGCACATCAATTAGTTCGAATATAATTAATTTATATAATCTTTCGTTTTGAAATGATCATGTTAAATTCATCCACCAGATTTGTACCCAATGCAACCGATCCAACCTCTCCTCTGTTAAATATGTCAACATATCAATTTTATTTCTTAATTGATTTTGTAATAAATGAGATGATTTGACAATGATAATTTTGATAATCATAAACAAAAAATTCAAATATAATTGAAACTAAAGAGCAAGTTCATAGGTAATTTATACTCAGTTAAAAAGCGGGGAAACATTCATCAAATGCCAACATTTCATAAAAGCATAAATTAATAATATAGATTATGGTCATAAAATTAATTTTAATTTTAAGTTTTATTTTTTGAAGGTTGTCATGATTGTCATAACGGAGTAAAGTTAGGGTGAGTTTAATTTATCAATCTCTTTAGTGAGTTTAACAAAAAAAAAAAAGTTCAAATCCATTTCAGACAATAACAAATCATTGAAGTCATTGTTCATAGACAGCGCATTTGCATTACAATCTTATTAATATATAAGCTTATTAAATGTAAAGTCAACTTGTCAAAAAATGATTAAAAAAATATGAGTGCACGAAAATAACTTATAAATCAATGCTTCGAATTTGTCATTTAAAGTCGATTCAAATTGTTTTTTTAGTTAAGCACATCACAAATCTTGATGAACTTAAGAACATAACAGTTTTACTAGTTAAAATAAATCATTATCAAGTGATCATCATCATACCTCAAAATAAAGTATGTAAAATTACTCTTCAACTTTTTTAATCCTATCGTTGACACCTCTAATTAATTCTCAAGTCTCAATTTCACCCCCAACCCACAAAAAGAGAGGGGGAGAAACGGGTGATAACTCAGTTAGCTAGTAAAAGATATTAGAATTGTTCTACTCAAACATTAAGAGTTCAATATCTACCCATCACTTTACAGTCTCCGCAAAGATTTCAAAAAAAAAAGGCTAGCATGCCCTGGATTCCAATCTATGGATATTCAAATTTTCTATACTAGTGTAAGTTCTTCATGTTCACATAGAAATTAAGATATGGAATCAAGAGAAACATTAATTAAACACAAAATTAAAAATTCAAGTATTTTCCCAATATTACATGCAAGTAGTCCAACTAACTCAGATATTAATAAACAAGTACAGTTATCGTACCATCATAGGCACCACCTTTGCAATCCTCATTTATTTAATTCTCTTTTTGAAGTTTCTCGCCCACAGATTGTAAAGTTTGCATCCTCTAAAAATAATTAAATAGATGTATACGGAATGATTTAAACAAGCTGAATTACCTCAAGCATAATAAAGTTAAATCACTTTATCAAAAAACGATGTTTTGAAGCAAATAGATGAAATAATTTGTGTAAAAAATATTGAAAGAAAGAAAATTTGATGTTTTAACTTTGTTCCATATTAAATCACTTCCATTTGATATTTTAAAGTGCTTATTACACTTTTACTATGTGTAGAATGAGCAGCTTTTAAATTCATGAACACCCTTTAATTAGATGCAGCAGCTTTTAAATTCATGGACTATCCTTCGCAGATTAAAAAAAAAAGAGAGAAACAAAGTCGGGCCATACTACGGACAAATTTAAGTAAATAAAAATGCAATAATTAATGTTTCAGGTTCTTTTTATGCATGTTACAAGTAGGCTGCAAGAAATATTCAAAATTCGTAGTTCGTTCGTGTTCAATTCGAAAAAAGTTCGAAAATAGTTCGTTCGGTTTTAGTTTGAAATTAATTTTAAATCAAACTGATTCGATTCGAAATTACATCGAATCAAACTCAAACCATGGTGAGTTCGTTCGAAATGTATTCGCGAACTATTTTTATTTGAATTTGTATTAATTATTTGATTGTTTGAGACTTTGAGTAGTATGAATTTTATTAATTTTTGTTGAATGAACTTTTAGTTTTGTATGAATTTGTATTAAATTGACATTTTTTATATTTGATTCTATTATTTTGATATGAATTATGGAATTTGTTCACCTAATAATTATATTTCGAACTATTAACAAATCGAACCGAACAGTTCGAACTTTTAACGAATCGAATTTCGAACTATGATTTGAGTTTGAAAATGTCTATCTATTTTGAATCAAACTAGTTCGAAATAGATTTCAAATCAAACTCGAACACACGTTAATTTGTTCGTGTTCGATTCGTTTGCATCCTTAGTTACAAGTTAGAGAAAAGTAATTATATGACCCAACGCATTTATGTCTAAGAACATGGCGATATACACAGAATACAAAGCCGCATGGACTGGCTTGGGACGTTCATGAAAAATATTTTTGTAGTTTTATTGTTTTTTAGCAGTTCTCTGCTGGCTAAAATGTTTGTAGACTCTTACATAAATAATATGCAACTTGTAACTCTTATTAGGGCTGCCGGATTTTGATGAGTGGTCAATTATCGGATTATATTAGTTTTCGGGTTTAAATTCATTAACTAATCAGGTACTAGATAAAAAATTAATAATTTAATATATATTTTTATCTAATAAAAAATTATTAAAATAATAACATTTTATATATTAAAAATAACAACAAAATAAAGCTCAAAGTAATAGATAATTAAGTTGATGAAAAAAGTTTTCATTTACGGAACTTTATATTTTGATATATTTGCATAATTATTTCATTATGCATGATATTAAATATCTTTTTCTTAATAGTATTTTCTTTCCATTTTATGGAATGATTTTTTCTTTTCTAATAAAGAATACATGAGATGAGTTAGTTTATATTGCTACTTATAAATAGCATCGATCAATCATCCAGTGCTACAATTGATTTTTTTTCAATTCAGACGATCAATTAGAGTCACTTAATTTGATCTGTAAGTCGAGATCTTGTACGAAATCAAAGTTAATTTAATCTATTTTTCAAACCAATTTTTGCACATAGACGGAAAAGAAGAAAAAAAGAACATTGTTCGGTATTCTAGAGCTTTTAAAATGTATAATTTTTTACCTTTATATAAATTTTTATTTCTATAAAGATTTTGATATGTACATCAAAAGTGAGCAGTTTTGATCGACCTCTCTAATTTTAAAACACTACCACAGAAAAACTACACACATTTACTAAGGGTCTTTGATAAATTTTGTTAATAAAAGGGGCATTGGCATTACTGAAATATTGAAGAACTACATTGTAATGCTTTTTACTAAAAAAAATATTGTTAAAATGGAAGCCGAACACCTCTAAAAGTGGGACTATCATTTAGTAACAGTTGCTAAACACCCCTTTAACAATATTTTTTTTAATAAAAAACAGCTGCTAAAGGATTTTTAGTATTGAATCGATATAGAGGGTCTTTAACAATATTTTTTTAGTTAAAAACATTAATAAAGGCTAAATTCAACAACAGTCTCTGTTTAAAACTTTGCTAAAGATTCATTTTGAATTTTCACTAACTAAAAATAATCCACTAGTAGCATCTCACCTTTATGCGCCCAGGAATCGCTAATCTCATCAATCTCACTATTCTTTCATGTCAATCAATACTCCAAAAACTCTCAATCCCCATCTTTTATCTCAATTCATCCCAATACTTCATCTCAATTCTTCGGATAAAAAAAGAGAGAGAAAAAAAAAGAAAGAGAAAAAATAGAGAAACAGATCTAAGTCACAATAGAAATTCATTCACCTCAATTTTAAATGGCTATAACTTTTTATAAAAAAAACTCCAATCGAGTTTATTGCTAATATTATGGCATTTTTGGGGCCAAAAAATGCTCATTTTGTGCCTCAAAATGTCATGAAGTTTTTGGATCTGTTTTTTGTTCTTTTTTTTCAGTTTTTTTTTGGATCTTTTTCTTAAAAATTGTATAAATTTTCATATTATTGCATGAATATAATATGTATTGAATAAATCTGATTTTTATTATTTTTTTAGATTCTTCAGAATTTATTTCTTTGAAATTGTATATATTTTCATATTATTGAATAACTAATATATATTTACATTATGAATGTTCTTATATATCCATGACTATTAGAGACAATAGTTAAAGTTAAAAAATAAAAAAATAAAGACTTTTAACAAGGATTATTAATAAATTATCATTACGAAAAAATCTTTAAAAATGGTTATTAATAAATAATCATTGTTAAAAAATTCTTTAACAATGATCTTGTGACAAAACCGTTGTTAAAGAGGAGGATTCAACAACAATTATTAATAATAATAAATAATCATTGTGCAATGGTTGACCAAACGTTCCCACAACGACATCTTCTGCAATATTTTATTATTATTATTTTCTAACACCCCTTAATTATTAATGTTGGAGAATTGTTAGTTAAAAGCTGTTTGTTGAATTTTTGTTTTTTAACAGTGAAAACTTATATATTAATTGAATCTACAATAACACCGACTCGCCGGTTTACATGATATGTACATATAGCACTATATATAGACTCGTTCAATTGATTATTCATGAATTTTGTTAGATTAATTTTGCTAACATATTACCATTATTCATCTATCAACTTGCTGTCAGCTGTTAACCTATGAATATTTGGCCGTTTGGGGTAGAAAATTACATAATAAATTGCACCATAAAGCGTGACTGAGAATCTCAAATTGTTTAAGAGGAAATTCTATGGACGAGAGTCACCAGCAGTCTTTATTAGTATGGCATTGGATAACTGATTGCTAGACTAGGCAGAGCGACTTCTTTAATTTCTCTTTTTCTTTTGATTAAAACACTAGGCAAGTAGTAAACTCAACCAAGGACGAAATGACCAAATTTAATACGGCTTATGAATTTCATATTGCGTCGCTTTAATTATTAGAACAAAAGAGAATCCTAGCTAATAACTTCGTTTCCAGTGCAATGACCACTTTTGCATAAATTTAATATAAGATTATGCACCGTTGAAATGGTCAAATTAAAGCAACACTAAAAGCGTTATTTATATCAAACCGACAGTAACAGTTCCAAAAGCTAACTGAACAAAGAAAACCCAGTCTCAGAGTACAAAGGGGTCGTCATTTAGTAAAATTACAAGCATATGGTTTTGTACATATTTTAAATACTTTCTTACTATTATTAGAGCAAACTCGAAAAAGGGGAAGGGCACATAGTTTGTGGTCAAATCTTGTTGAAGGAACCAAAATGTAAAATAATTAACAATTGACCAACTTTCAAGCATAGTAAATTGGGTGCTAACCTAATTTCTTCCATAGAATATTGTTAGTTGTTAACACACTTCTTCCCCTCTGTCTTCATTGAATAAATAAGTTTTCAAAATTTACTTTTAAACATTGTTTGGCCGATCACAGCTGGCCTTTTCTACCCTACCCTCCCTTTGTCAATTCCAATCCCTCTAATGAGCAGAGTGACTGAGCAAAATGTTAGGTTCAGTTCACAATGCAAGAGACAAAGTCATTCTATCTACTTCAATCCGCTTAATAATTAATTTGGCACGCTGCAATTTAGTCTATAAACTGAGTAGTACCAAAGAACACAGGCATGGAAGCACTTTTAAAATTACTGAAGGTGTTGTACTCAGCATAACACTAAAAGCACTTGCAGTCAATTATGGTCTCATGATCAGACGTTATAACTGTTACATCAGTAAACTAAACACATGGATAACAGGAAAACAGATTACTCAATTACCACGATAATAAAAGAGAGTAATATAACCACAATCCATCAGTTCTCGTTTTTTATTTAATAAAGACAAAGCTCGAATACTGTAACCCTGATACGTAAAAGAAAAGTAGCAAGGTCACTGGAATAATTCTGTATAGAAAGAACACTTAGGGTCTGTTTGGCAAATCAAAGAATAGATTTGGAAGAGTGGTAATTTTGGAAGAGTAATAGAATAGTGTTTTTTGGAAGAGTGTTAAAAGAGTGGTATTTTTGTTTATTCGGAAGAGCGAAAATATCATTTGACAGTTATTATTTAGAATAGTTAAAATATGAATAATTATGATACTAATAATGATGATGATAATAATAATAATAGTAAAATAATAATCATAATGGTAAGATAATAATAATAATAATAATAAAGTAATAAAAAATAATCATAATAAATAATAATATTATAATAGTAATATAATAAAAATATAAACATAATCATAATATAGTAATATAATAATAAAAAATTATAATTACAATCATAATTATAATAATATATTAATAATAAGTAATCATAATTTTAATAATATAATCATAATATATTAATCATAATCATAATCATGATAATAATAATATAACCATAATCATAATCATAATAATATAATAATAAAAATATAATCATAATCATAAAAATAATTATAAATAATTATAATTATAATAATATAATAATATAATAATAAATTAATCATAACTATAATCAACATATAATAATATAATAAAGGATTATAAAATAATATTAAGTAATAATAATCATAATCATAATCATCATAATATAATAATATAATAATAAATAATTTTGATCATAATAATATAATAATAAAATAATTATATTTATATTCATAATATAATAATTTAATATTAAAATTATATTTATAATAATAAATAATATAATATAATAATACCAATAGTAACGATAATATAATAACAATAATGATAATAATAATTTAATAATATAATGATAATAATAATAATAAATAATAATCATAATATTAATATAATCATAAATTATAATCATAAATATAATATACTAATATAATAATACCAAATCTTAATCATAATCATAATATAATAATATAATATAATAATCAAACAATAATCGTTATTCCAATGAGAGCTAATCCGATATTCCACCTATAAATTGGTATACCGAATTAACACTATTTCACACTCTTCTACTTAGTCTAAAATTCGTTTGGCAAATTATTTCGTCAGAATAACAATTATATTTCTACTTTTTGTTATTCCATGATGTGCCAAACCCTTAATGAAGAACTCGTCCTTTTAATAAAGCAAAGCAAATGATAAAAAAAAAATCACCGCTGATCAGTACAAAATTGCAACAAAAGAAAAGCACTCACTTAACTTGCAAGCAAGGAATTGAGGCGTCTGAATCAGATCTAATTTCTTCAGATTGCACCAGCAGCACATGTAATTTAATCACATTACAGATATATAAAAAATTGAATGAGCTTTTTCTCAAGAAAAGAAGGAAAAAAAACAAAGAAAATTTGAATGAACAACATAAGAAAAAAAAATATTATTACTCCAACAAATAGCTCAACATCACACCATCTCTCCTTCCAATAAGCTCACTCTAGGTCTAATCGACGTATAACTCGTTAAAAGTTACAAAAAAAAAATTAAGACCCACAAATGGGACTATCTTTATTGTCCAATATTAGGAGTAATTTTAGGTACTAGTGTGGGGTGGTAGGTCTGGTCTATGGCTGTTGCTGCGGGTCATGGTACCCAGCATCGACAAGCACTTTCTCCTTCTTGGCAATCTCCAGATCAGTATTAACCATCATTTTAACAAGGTCTTGAAATCCAACCTTTGGTTTCCAGTTGAGTGCATGTCTGGCCTTGGTCGAGTCACCTTTGAGACTGTCCACCTCAGCAGGTCGGAAATACCTGCAAACACAGCAGACAAAAGTTTTAGCCTCGCAAATGTAGCCTTCTAAAAAAAATTCTATATATATCACCAGAAAGTGCTAATTCACTAGTCACTACTTAGCCAAAAACTAAACCTACAATGTATGTGCATAAAAACAAAAAAATGTCCAGAATCAATTGCCAGAATAACATACCTCTTGTCAATGACAACATGATCCTTCCAATCGAGCCCGGCATAACCAAATGCAGCCTGAAGGAATTCCTCAACTGTGTGTGATTCCTCAGTCGCCACTACATAATCCCCAGGCTTGTCCTGCTGGAGCATGAGCCACATGGCCTCAACATAGTCACCAGCAAAACCCCAGTCACGGGCTGCTGAGAGGTTCCCCAGGTAAAGCTTTGTCTGAAGGCCTACCTTGATGCGCCCGACAGCCCGTGTGATCTTTCGGGTAACAAAGTTCTCACCACGGCGTGGGCTCTCATGGTTGAAAAGGATTCCATTGCAAGCGAACATGTCATACGCCTCCCTATAGTTCACTGTGTACCTGTAGACAGGCAGTATGGAATCTCAATTCAAAGCCCCAAGTTGACAAAACCAAATTTAAAATAGAGACACACAAGTAAATACACCTTTATGACATTTACAATTATAGACATGGTACTGCAATAGGTAAATGAATTAATATTTTATCTATAGAGGTATCATACCAGTGAGCAGCGACCTTGGCAGCAGCATAGGGAGACCTTGGGTGGAAAGGAGTCGACTCAGATTGAGGCGGTGGGTTAGAACCAAACATCTCTGAGGACCCAGCTTGGTAGTAACGGATAGGCTTGGGTGCCAAACGGACTGCTTCAAGAAGACGCAATGCACCGGTGCCTACGACATCTGCTGTGTAATCAGGGATCTCAAAGGATACAGCCACGTGTGACTGTGCCGCCAGATTGTAGACCTTGTTAAATTTAAGCAGCAATAGCATTTTAGTAACATTTGGGAGATGATCATATATGGACTATGATCAGCTGGTAACATTTAAGTTGCATAGCAATAATGCAAACCAGCTGGTACTTACATAACTACTTCATAAACAAGGTCAACACAGTACCAATAGAAACACTTACCTGCAACATACCACAGTCCGGTACACTAATCAATCAATCATTGAGATTTGATGCAAGGCTCATAGCTTATGAATAGTTACACATTGTGTGTTAGACTAATAGTTTAGCACTGTTCAGTCAAAGATTTGAAAATGCTAATGGGGTTCGAATGATTACTTGATCTCTCTCAAGTCCTGAACAATCAGCGGTACAGATAATTTATGTAGCAATTTCCACAAAACAAACCTCATCAGGAAAGATCGAGTCAACCCAGCGGCGAAGAGATGATGCGTCAGACAAATCAGCATAGTGAAGCTTCATGCGAGCCTTGGCCTGGTTGTGCGGGTCGACGTAGATGTGGTCGAGTCGAGCCGTGTTGAAATTGGAGGAGCGGCGAATCAAACCGTGCACCTCGTACCCCTTCGAGAGGAGGAACTCCGTCAGGTACGAACCGTCCTGACCCGTTATCCCCGTGATCAACGCCACCTTGCGCTGGTCTCCGGCGATCGACGGAGGGATTGACAAGGGTGCATCCTCCTGGGTCCTGTTGTCGGTGGAGTGCTTCCCGTTGGACGAGCCATTATCTCCATTTGTCGCATCAGAGGTTTGGTTGGAAGCCATTGCGAAGTTTGAGAGAAGAAGAGGGGAAGTGGAATGGGGTTTAGATCTGGAGGGAAACTGAGACGAGATTGTACAGCTAACGGAGCAACGAAAATGTTCTATTTATGGAGCTCCGAAGCTTAATTCGCGGCGTGCATCGGACGGTGGAAGAGATGCAAGGAATATTTATTTAAGATTTGAACGGTAGTGATCACCTTTGACCAATATGCCTGATTAAACTATCAAACAACTATCAGTTTGAAATCTTTTATTTGAATCAAGGTTATCCTAATAATTCGATTAGTTACCAGCAGGGCAAGGAAGACGGACCTTTTGCAAAACCACGGCATCAAATAAAATCATATGCGATAAGAAGTCAAATATTTTGGTGGTGCACCATTGAGGGCACGCATTTTTGGGGAGATTTTTTTTGTTGAGAGTTTTCAAAGATCACTATAATTGTGGGAAAGTTTAAACACGAATTTTGATGTACGGAGTTTATTATTATTAAATCAGGACTATTGATATTTAATCGAACGGATCAAATCAAAAGCACTCCACCTAGAGAGTTTTTTTTTGCTCTCCAGAGGATGTGATTTCCCACTGCTACGCTTCAATATACAAATTTCAATTATTTATTTTCAACTAAAACAAATTACATCACTTAACGTACACTGAAAATAATTTAATCAAGCACCATTAGCCCATTACAAACAAACACCATTATATTTTTTTTCTTTACCATTAAAATGACTAAAAGGTGTCATTTTTCAACATGATTCACGTTATTAACTATTAAGGATGAATAATGAAATCCTTGTTTAAATAAAATTTGAATTTTAATAGTTATCTAACAAAAATTCCGTAGTATATTCTTTAAATATTGTGTGATAAAAAAACTGTTCTGGATTTGATTAGTGTCAGATGTCTATTAAGTACTACCGCTAGCAAGGTACTGGTAAATTTGAGGAATCACAAGTTCACAACAAGGCTTAATCTAATTGGAGAAAAATTGGAGGGAGCGACGTGGAGAAGTGTATCAACCATCTTGATCTTTGTTGGAGAGTGGAGACCGTTTGCCCCCATTAAATTGAACAAAAATAAAGAAAACTTCCGACTTTGACCTCTTCAAGCGCTGGTTTTGGTTTTCTGTTCTTCTGGGCCGATCACTGTATAATAAATTATAACAAATAAACGTGATTGGCAGCATTCGACGGTTGATTTGACATATGTTTTGTTCAATTTGAGGGATCATAAGAAGAAAACAAGCCGTTTGTAAGAAGAGTTGTACAGACAGTGCCACAAACCATCTCAAATTTTGAGCAAACTGAAAAAGTGTAAAACACCCTTACACCGTCTGCATCGAGTGTCAAAGCTGAAAATTCAATTCAGATCCCTCCATTTATATTGAATGGAGATGTCTGTTTCAGAAAACTTTTTGTATGTTGACGCTGGATAAATATCAAGTTATCAACGGTGGACCGAGTATTCACCAGTTAATATGTAATTCTGGATAGTCAAAACTTAATCGAAGATTCAACAAAAATTAAATTGACTCGCTATAAATAAAATGTAGTTCTTGAACTTTAGATTGCATGACGACATTCTAGGCCTGCGCGATTGAAGATATAATGAAATAGACTGTAATAAAGGACGGGAGATCTCCTGTTCGGATTGAATTGAGGTAAAAGAACTTATCGGAAAGAACAGACCGAATTCATCATACCAGAGAATTGACTTTGTACAGATCCAATGAAGCGTGTTTAGTGGAGGTGCACCTCCACGAGCTTGCGTTTTAAGCCTTCTTAACACCTTTTTTTCTGGTTTAAGCCTCCATAGATCCTTTTAATTAAAAACTCAAGTTTCTCGAACATATCATAGATTAGTAAAGATACATTCGCTTATACGCAGGCTCTTATATTTATTATAATTTTATTTTATAATGGCAATAAATATTTATTAGTTAAGAAATTAGTGAATTTTATTTACTTATAATAATAAATAATTAGTATCTTACTCGTGCGCTGATATGATGATGTCTTTTAAAAATATGAAAATTCATATTTTCATGTGAAAAGAAAGAAAATAAAAATGAAAATAATTTAGTAATTAATATAAATTTCAATCACGGATACATAATTAATGTAAAATAAGTACAAAATTGAAAGAAAAGTTGACATTCAGAATTTAAGAAAAGTTAAAATTCATAATTGATACTAATCTAAGAAAAAAATAGAACAATTGTACTTCTAAATTATGTAGTATTTCGTGTAACAATTAAAATTGAAAGAAAATTATAATTTCAACACAAATAACCATAGAGATAATAACATTATTTGACGAATAACTCAATCCGATAATTAATATTAGTTTTAGAAGTTCAACAAAAATCTCAACCGTTACATAATCAAAACACTTATGTCCTTATTATATTTTCTATACATCATCAATACAACTAAGTAAAAATACAAATAAATGAGAATACAGTAAAAACAATTCAGAATCTTTTGATAGACCACGTAGAATGTGGAAGCTCCTGGTTGACTGAGGCCACCAACGGGCTTAAGCTTAAGTTCTTAATCATGACCTTCGTATTCATCCGAGGATTATCATTCACCCAATATATTTATTTGTATTTGTTCATTCAGGAACAAACATTTAAAACCGATTAATATTTACCAAGCCACTGGAAAAACATAACCAAAAATAAAAATATATGAGCTATAATCAGGCATTTGTCTGCAAAATTAATACCGATGCAAGCATTACATAAAAAGAATTATTTTTTAAATCAAATAATATTGTGTTATGAAGTTTGATAATCAAGAATTCATATCACGAGATATTTTCCTTTTGTTCCCATTACATTTTTTCCTTCTCTTCCCTAAAATATCAACTTGGTTCATTGAATCTTTATTGTTTGGTTATTTTCTTTCTTTCTTCCTTGTTGAGTTTTTTGTCGGTACACAACTAAAAAGGGTGGACAAAGAGAAAGTAAGTATTAAAAAAAAGTAAAAGAAAAAATAAGTTTTCTTTCTTTGTTCCTTGCTCAACATCAAATGTATGAAGTTTTGTGCCAAATCAAATGAGAACCAAGAGTAGTATTAAATAAGGACAGTTCTATGATGAGATTTAGACTAACTGTTTATAACTTTTAATTTGGTCACCATGAAAACTAAAATTGAAATCCATAAAAGAGATTTTCACAATTTACCAAAAGAAAAGGCTTCATAATGAAATTGTTTGATTATTGATACTTTGATTCAATGAATAATTTACTAATGTTGACAAGTAACTTCTATTGCTCGGATAGATTACTTTGTGAACTCGTGCAGTATGTGCTAGAAGAACATAATGCAAATCTGAGTCAAAGAAAAGAAATTCAAGGCTTAAACCTATTGGTGATATTGGCTAGCTAGTCCATGTACCGGCACCTCATTATACCGATCATGTTGTTGACTTTTCTTTTTAGAAAAAAAAATCAACTAAAACTGAAAGGGAATAACATTACAGCAAAAATGTTATATTATTTCTGAATTCTTCAGTAAAATTCTTTTTAATATAGAGAAATATCGTAAAAAACTAAGATGTTCTGGTTTACCCTTGCAATACTTGCGTGGTATTGGTTTGAGTTTTTTTATATTTTTTAAGGTTCTAAATAATAATTATCGCATATCGAGACACAGTATTGCAAAAAAAAATACTATGGCGGAAGTTATCACACATTATGTTTTGTCTAATTAAAAATTATAATATATATATTTATTAATTTTTATATAAACTAGAGTTTCATAGAGTAACTAAATAATAATAAATTTATTACGGAGTTATAAACTTATAATTAATCAGTACAAACTCAAAGTTGCTATTTAAAATATCACTGATAATATAAAAACTAAATATATTTTTCTATTCAAAATAATCTAAATAATTATAAATCATATCATTTTTTTTACTAAAATGACCACAATACTATAATTACATAAGTCTAAGTCTCTCAAGTTATACAAATAAATGTTGAACAAAAATAATAAGTTACTATTTTTTTTTTCTATTGCGATTGATATTACCGCTATAGTAGTCATAACTTGACATAGCACAATGTTGACCTCTAACATAATTTTTTAGGTTGAAAAACGTTGTAACACCGCTACAACGCGTAATTTAGAACCTTGATATCTTTAAAATCATGTTTTTTCATGAATATGTTTAAACATTTTTATCTAGCTTAAACGTTTAAAAGACAACTAAAAAAGTCATTCCTTCAATTTTCTTATCGAATGTAACCTTTTAAGAATAAATCTAAATCTTCTTACACTTGCTTATTGAAATTTGTATAGTAAGGTGCTTCAACCTTTTTTCTTTTTTCTTTTTTTTTTAAATAAGGTGCTTCAATTTTAATTTAGTTTAGATTATTTTCTTTTCAGTGTACAAAAGTGTCTTAAAAGAAGCATAACTTGATAATACTTATTCCAAGATGACAACGAAAATACGAAATACTTGTCTGTACTCAAAAAAGTTTTCTTTCTGAAAAGAAATATGATCAGACTGCGGAATGCAATCAACGGCGCCTGGGACGCACATACTTTTAGTTATTATCGAATATAAAAGAAAGGATTTGTATACAGTATGTGATCCTGTATGTGAATTTTGATGCGGCAACACATAGACAGCTTTATTTGTTAAATTTTAAATAATTTATATATTATAGTAGATATAAAATGGATTTAAACCCCATTTTTACAAAAACATTTGTGTGGTGCAGACGTGCAGTGGAAAAGCTAGTGCGCTGGAGGTCACGGTTCTGAAAAATGCTGCTAATTTTTATGACTCTAGCCCATTTTAATTGGATCTTCTGTGAACTTCTGCATGCGGGCGCACATACTATATTTTATTTCGCTGCTTCAACTACAAATCATTGATTGAATTTAGACTTAATATTAACTTTGAAATTACTCATAGAACCGATCACTAGACATTTGTTAAATTACAATTGAATGTCAACGAAAATGTATGAACGTTGCTTCAACTACGAATATAGGTGCAAACGGGTTGAATGGGTGGGATAGAACTTAAAACTATATTTATATTTATTTTAATTATTTGAATATGAACATGGATCATATATTAAGCGGATACAATAAAAATAATATATAGATATAGAGATCAATGTAAAATGTGCTTAAATTTTATAAAATTCATTGAAACTTAACAACAACAATAATAAAACTTATAATATTTAATAAAATAAAATACTTTTTATACTATTATTTATTGAAAAAATATATATAACTAATATTAAAAACAATAAAATTCATAATATCTATCTAGTCCTAATGGTGAATAATATTTTTATAATATGAATTAAATTATATGTTATATATGTATCTAGTTCTTGGATATGGATAATTAAAAATTAAAAATCGTTTTTGTATCCGTATCCGCACAGATATTCAGATATCCACATCTAATTTTTCAGATACAGATCTGATAAGGATGGGATGTTATATGCACCATTTGCACCCCTAACTACTAACTACTAATCCATTATTTGCAGTCTCTCCGGAGTATGCTCATTAAAATACAGCATGAAACAGCTGTAAGTTGCAATTATCTGCAAAATATGTCAATAAAGAAAACTTAGGTTTCAGTTCAATAGTATTATGAATTTATGGTAATGAAAATGTGTTGAGCAATGAAATTATTATTCTCGTATTTGTATTGAAAGTTACATATCTTGAGCCAATAACAGCGAGCAATACTAACAAATATAAAGACCAGAAAAGAATTCAGCTTGTGTAAACAGATCTCTCATCTCTGTATTTCTTCGTTGTTTTACTGTTACCATTACATGAGTCTCACAACTAATCCATTTTCGCAGTGGCGGATCCAGGCCACGACACAAGCCTGGGCACAATGAAAAAGAAAAGGCCTTGTGAAATCAAAATACATATAATAATCAGTCTAATGTTGATCAAACCTAGGCACTAATATGAAATGAGCTATATTTTTTAAAACTTTTAAGCAAAAAATAGTAAATTTACTATTAGTTTTGAAAATTAAGTCCGGGCACGTGTCTGAACTTGCCATGAATAAATCCGCCCCTGCATTTTCAGATGGTAGTGACATGAATGAAGCAACTATCCAAACAAAAGGCAAGCCCACTCAGCCTGTTATTTCTTTAAAACGGAACACCGATTTTAACAGTTTTTTTATTATAATTATTCAAATAATCCAAATTTTAATAATAAGAGTGATAAAATCAAAATTTTAAGAATACGAATGACAACACGCCGCTAACAGTAATATCTTTCCTTTTTTTTAACTTTTCATTTTTTTAAAAAATAAATAAAAGACATTAATGAGAGTGACGTTTTTCTCTTTAATGTTAGGACCAGCCAGCAACGCAAATTTTTGCAACTCTTAAGTTTTTTTTTAAAAAAAAACTGAAAGACATCTCTCAGTGACATCTTTAAACAAACACATCAGTGATACTAACGCCACTAACAATGACGCGCTATCATTCATATTCTTAAAATTTTAATTTTATCACTAATATTATTAAAATTAAGATTATTTAAATAATTATAATAAAAAAACTGCCGATTTTAATAACCGACACCACCTTCAATCCTGATATTTTGGAAACTAAAAAATACTTATCAGCCCCATACCCTTCTCCGTTCCATTTTATTTTGAAATCTATTGTGGTTTTGGGTATGCACGTATCCTTCTTCATCCATACCCCAACTTCACATTTGTGACATAATTGAAGGGGATTTTAAACAAACCAAGAGCAAAACAAACCCAAAATTTACACTTAAACTACTATCTATAAACAATAATTCACAAAAAGAAAATCCTGATCAGCAACTAAATCTCCCGGAAAATAGGCCATCCATTTCTTAAAATGTCACTGATCTTAGAGTTGATTCTCATTTGTACATGAGGTGCACATAGGTCAGCAGCATATGCATTTAACTTTGTGGCTAATGCAGATGCAATTAACTCCTCTTCTGACAGGTACCCCATGAGTTGCAGGAGAAGTGGCCGACGCTTAAGCTCAAATTTCTGTTTCAGGAAAAAAAAATTGAGTCGATGATTGTTTGACTAGAGGAGGAGGATGTTTACTTGGTCCCAGGATAGAGTAAAAAAATTAACAATTGCAAAAAATAAAAAGTTGTGAAAACTTCAGCTCAAAAGAAAATAAAAAAAGAGGGTATGCATTAAGACAATAACACAAAAGTCACAGGCCATGTATCTTTTAAGGGTGGGGATTGATTAGCAACCAATTACTTTGCCAACCCCGACAAGCAGTTACCACTCACAGCCCATGTATCTTTTATGCCAGAGCTTCGAATTTGCACAAATTCGGTTTTTCAGCCTCACATCATAACCATTTAGTTATTCACCAAAAGTGCTTTATAACTACTAAATGTTTTTCACTACCAAATCATAGTTTACAAATAGTCAGAAAAGGTCAAAAGATGATCCAAGACATGGAACAGTCTTCCTTCATAATTTTCTTTTGGCCCCAAAATGACCCCCGTCCCGCTCCCCCACCCAGTTTACATCCTCTCTGCACATCCCGTCAATTGGAAAAGAGAGATAACTCACTCGCGTTTTGAAATAAAAGAGGATATTTGGCTTGTCATTTTAAGGTTTTCTAAAAGATCAGTGGAATATTTCTTCATTAAAAATTTATGGAAAAAAAGTACCTGATGCTCAGCTTCAGCTGGATAAAATGAAACTAATGGTTGGATTTTAGTGGTAACTACACTACTCCTGCTCTTAGCCTGTTCCCGTTCTTTGCTTGCAGCAGCTAGCCGTGCCTCAACTGTCCCATTTGTGAATATAATGGATCTTGCAAAGCGAAATTACATCAGTCAGGGCATAGACATTTCATGAAATTAATATAAGATGAGTAACTATTTTAGTGCAAGAAGCCAAGAAATTACATTATGCAGTCTAAATGCTGCTATCATTTCTGCAAATTTGGCAAGTTATATCTATTTTTTTTTAAACTATTAGTTTCTATCAAGCATACTGAAAACTTAATTTGTTTTTTCTTTTTTTAACTGGAATGCCAGATATGCTTTCCATTAGTCCAATTGGTATACAGTTATCCTTGAAACCGACAGTGAGCGGTATGTCTGGTACAATACGAACCTAAATAAGCAAAGCATATAGCAAGCCTGTAGGTCTTTTGGCATCCTGCCAATGGTTAGAAACATAGCAACACAGTAGTATGACACCAATATATTCTCTAAAACTGTAATTGTTCAAAACCCTTTTTTTCTTATTATTCAGGATGGATTTCAAGTACCAAAAGAATAATCACCACCTACCTATACTGGTAGCCTACATCTGGCCCCTGACCAAAAACTTGTCTGGAATCATGACTTGCCCAGAAGAGATCCAATAGCTCACTGTACTGGATTATTCTAGGATCATACTCAACCTGTAAAAGAAGAAGAATTAAAGCTAGCGTACAAGTAGTTAGTGAGACCTTATTGATCTCACAGTGCTTTATCTGCTGCCCTGGCAAACACATTTCACAGGAAATAATCTGTACAACGAAAGTACAGAACAAAACAAACCTTGACACACTCTGCATGATTTCCGAGATTCCTGTACTCAGGATTACGCTTCGACCCGCCAGCGTAGCCAACCGTTGTATGGACGACGCCAGGTAGGCATCCGAAAACGGATTCGGATCTCCAAAAGCTTCCCAGAGCGAACACGGCGACCCGAACCGACGGCGGCTGGTTGATGATCGACTGGCGCGAGTGGGCCCGGTCTGGCAGTCTCGCAGCTCCGGATGTATCGAGAGAGAAGAAGAGAAGAGAGACCAGTAGTACAGAGATGGCAGTGTACGCTGGATTCATCGAGTCCGGTGGAAGCAACGGCGCGAGTCGAGGGGGGATCTGCGATCAGCGTAGCAGAGAGCGGTAGTTTTAGTAATTGGTACCCAGTAGGTGTAACTAACCATCGGTCCCATTCGTACGGATGGGTTGGGCTTGGAGTGGGTCGATGGCTCGACGCTCGAGTCCGACTACGAACCACATTACTATTTTTTTCTAACCCAATTTCTGGATTTAATCTGGGCCGGGTCGAGTAACTTCTCAATTTTCTTATTGAGCTTAATGGCTAATTGCTCACTAGTCAAGAGAACTCTGTTCAATGATTGATAGAGATGTAACTGTACGTGTTCTCTGTAACGAGTTTAAAAGGGTATATGACTCGCTATATATTTACTCGAGAAATTCAGGCAGAGAGATTTTTCGGTCACAGGGCCTCCGCGTCTTCGCGTGAAAATGTCTGACCCAGACTTCAAAGATTTAGCCCGGTTATATTTTTAAATTTTAATTCCCTAACAGCACTCATGTCCTTTTAGGCTTTCAGTATTAGTGGTTTTCATTAGTCAGTTTTTAAGGGCCATATATTTGCCGCCCTTAGAACATTCATATTCTATTTCTTACTATATATTAGGGTACATTGGATTCTGCAAAGAACAGTTAAAAATAGAGGAATTGAGCAAATAAGAATAATGAAAAATAATGATTTTTCAGGAAGGATGATGATAATAAAAATAGTGCTATTTAAAATGATAAAAATGTTATTTGAATTGTATGTTCAGAATATGAATTTTAAATGGTGAAAATATTAAAACAGTGGCAATTCCATCTTCCATTCAAAATTATTTTTACTATTTTGAAATAATAGATTTATATTTAAATACACCATTATTATTCTTATTCTGAAAAACAACTATTTTTACTATTCCCGGTACATCGAAATGCACCCTAAAAGTGCTGCAATTATCTGTTTTTTTCCAAGCAGCATTTTAATTGAAATAATGCTTCTAGAATTTAAACTACTTCTAACAAGTAGATTTACGAACTTCTAGCAAATTATACAACTTATGATAACTACGGACTACCCCACCCCCACACAATAATTAATTTGTTTCTTATAACATAACAACGGTCAAAACATATAATTGAAAGTAATATTCTATTTTATGGATATAGATAACACATATAATTGAAAGTATTATTCTAACATACCAATAAATGTTTTTTTAAGAGTTTTTTTTAACTTTTTATTGATGTAAATTTATTTTTTACTTTTTATTTTTAAAAAATCAAGGCATGATGAAATTTATCTAAAGAGATGATAGAGTTCTGTAAAACTAATAATTAGTATGGAGAGTGTTGAAAAAGAGACAAAAAGCAGTATAAAGAAGTGATGAAGTTGTTTTTTAAAAGAGCGAGAAAGAAGTAGAGAATAGAATTACTTTTTGCATGTATAACATAACAATTAATATATTCACTGTTCATCATTTTTTTAATTTCAAAAAGTCAATAACTATCATGAAAATATAGCTACCTTTTAAAGTTCAATATATGAATCAACTATCAACTCTAATATTTCAAACGAAAAACAATAAAATTGTGTCCATCAATCCCACAAGCCGCTGCCAATTGTCTCTTGTACTTACCTGCCAAATCACAGTATGCATTTTGCTTGAATTTACATTTGTTGAAATTAGAATGCAAAAAACAGTATGCAAACACAAAATGAAAAAGCAGTATGCTAAACTGTATGCAAAATCCATCTATATCTTAAAATTACTTGTCAAATATGCTGAAAAACAGTGCCACAAAAATCTTGCTGAAAATTATGTTATTTTAATGTCCTTCCCTGTACTTGTAGATAATAATGACAAATTCTTATAAATATTGTTATCTAAAGCAAAAAAAAAAATGAGGTATGAATTTCTTACACAAATTAGCGTGCATTCCAGTGCATACAAAAATTAGAAAACTCACACGAATCAGAAAATAGCATATCTGCGGTTGTAGGAGAAGGGAGTAGTATAAGAGGATGCGTTAGCATAAGTGCAAAGGAACTCACTCCAATTAGAAATGTGAAAATCACTTCTTGAATTACCTAATAGCAAATGGTGTCTGAGGGTCAAAGTCGAGGGTTTGGTAGCGATCGCCAATCAAATCTTCGCCAGCCAAAGTCGAGGGTTCAGGCGAAGGCTTTGCTCCTTGTCGAAGAGGAGAACTAGAGGATCAAGTCTGAATCAATCAATATAATCTGAATCCATGAAAGAGTTATTGTTGGTATTTTCTAATTTTATGATTTTTAATTCTATTTAAATATGTATAATGATAATTTAATATTATATGAGATTTGGAGTGGCAAAATTTTTAATTGAAACTTTTAGGTGATAATTATTCCTCAATAAATTTCAATTTGAATATTTATCCCTTTAAATTTAAAAATTAGATATTTATCCCTCAAAATATCAAAATATTGGTTATTTACCCAAATCTACTATTATCCTCATAAAAAATAAATTAATAATTAATTAAAATAATAAAAAGATAAAAATACCCCTCCATCAGTCAACAACTCGCCTCAATTTGGCTAAGAGCTAGCAAATTGAGAAGCGTTAATTTCATCTTTATCATCTGATCAAGTTAAATAATACAAATTTTAAACTTTAATTTCTTACATCTCTCAAATCTAAAACTTTCAACTAATACATTTTTTTTCTTTACGGTCAAGATATATAAGATTCACTCACATGTGTCACAGTAAGACTGTTGGAGCTTGATCGGTCTTTCAGGGAGGTTGATGGTTATGCCGAAGGATACTAATTATCCATTCCAGAGCTCATGAAATCCATGGTGAAAAAAGAGTAAGACTATTTAAAAAGACTGATGTAGATTTAAGTAAATAACAAGAATGAAATGAAGGATATTTTTATTCTATTATAATTTAATTTCTATGAGGATAATAAGAGTTATGGGTAAATATCCAAGATTTTGATATTTTGAGAGATAAATATTCAATTTTTAAATTTGAAAGGGTAAATATCCAAATTGAAATGTGTTGAGTGGTATATACTCAATTTTACTATTTTTAAATTTAAAACTTTATAATGATAAATAACTAATTTTTTCTATAATGTGAAAAAGTGCATCACGGCTAGTGCTCATTAAATATAATAAATTAGGAGGGAAGGTGAGTAAAAGGAAACAGTTTAACTAAAATTAAGGCAAGAACTCAGATTAGTAACCGCATAAAATTGTTAAACTAATGAGTTTGTTTGGAATAGGAATAGAATAGTTATTCCGATGAATTAATTTACCAAATAAATTTTAGACTAAGTAGAAGAGTGTAGAAGAGTGCTAATCTGGTATACTAAGTTATATGTGGTATACCAGATTAGCTCTCGTCAAAATAGCGATTATTGTTTAATTATGTTGTATAGGGCTGCACAAAAAAGCTCTGGCTTGTGGCTCAACTCGGGCTCGACTCATACTTGAGTTAATCTGGCTCGAGCTAATCTGACTCGAGCTAATCTGACTCGAGCTAAATTGGCTCGAGCTAATCTAGCTCGGCTGAAAAAATGAGTTGATCCCGAGTTAATGCTAACTCGACTTGTGGCTCGCTCATATAGCGACTATAATGATTTTTTTTACGACAGCCGACCCTAGCCGCTCTCTTTCTCGATCTCTCCTCTACTCCTGTTGCTCTCTGAGACGCGAATCTGCTCTCTTCGCGACTCCGTCAGCAAATCCACTCTCTCCGCGACTCCGCCGGCGAATCTACTCTCTCCGCCTACGCCGATTCTGCTTCTCCCCCCAATCCCCATTTCCTAGTGATCGTCATACTCGTTAAGTCCTCTATCGGCCACTCAGCAACCAACACCACTCACCACTGAGTCGCAACAAGCCGACAACACCACCTCCGGCTCAACACGACCTCTAACAACACACCTTCGCACCTGAGTGAGTCAACGACAACACCACCTCCGGCTCCGATCTCACCAGATCTTAGCGGGTAGACGGTGTCACGGTGTCTGTTTTGTTCTTCTCCGACTGTCAAACGTCACAAAGCAGACTTCTCGTTTACTAGTAAATAATAGATTTGTTTTCTATTGTTGCTTAATCTGATTTTTACTTTATCATAATAATAGAGTTGCTTACCGGTAAATAATAGAGTTGCTTACTAGTAAATAAGAATTTTGCTTACTGATATGGATACAAATTGGTAAATAAGAAAGTTGCTTAATCTGATTTTTTTTACTGTGTTGTTTTTGGATTGGTGTGGATACAAATTGCTGCTGGTGTGGATACAAATTCCTCCCTCCATTTTTATAATCATAAATATTATATATATATATAGTAAAGATTTTATGAGTTTAAGCTCACAGAGGTATTCCGTGAGTTTAACTCAAAAAGTATATCAAATAACCTCCAAATTTTAATTTATCATGCTCATTAAATTCTTTATATGAAAATCTTATGGGATGCAAAAATTTGAAGTGTTTTGAGCTTTTTTAAGTCACCGTTTTTAATTTTTTTAAAATAATATTCAAGTATTAAATACATTATTATTATTTTTAGATCTGATTTTAAAAAATTAAAAACCATGACTTAAAAGCTCAAAACACTCTAAATTTTTACATCCCACAAAATTTTCATATAAACAATTTAATGAGCTTGATAAATTAAAATTTAAAGATGATTTGATATGTTTTTTTCAGTTAAGCTCACAGAAAGCAATCGTGAGTTTAAGCTCACAGTATCTTTACTATATATATATATATATATATAGAGTGAGGCTATGGTGCTTCGCGAAGCACAAAACCTCCCGTGCTTCGCGTCCGTATCTCAAATTTGAAAGTTCATATGCCCGATCCAAACCGTTGAACATGATCTTCATATTGAACTATCTTTGGAGATCAAAATTTATATTTTTTTGAATTTTTTTGCTATTTTTTAGATGGGTACAAAATCGCTAGTTTTGGATGGTGCAGAAATCGTTAGATCAGTAAATTTTATACTCATTTAAAAAATAGCAAAAAAATTCAAAAAAATATAAAATTTGATCTCCAAAGATATTTCAATATGAAGATCATGTTCAACGGTTTGGATTGAGCGTATGAACTTTCAAATTCGAGATACGGACGCGAAGCACGGGAGATTTTATGCTTCGCGAAGCACCATAGCCTCACTATATATATATATATATATATATATATATATATATATACACACACACACACACATATAAAGAGAGAGAAAATTAGGTTATGGTGCTTTGCAAAGTATAAGAGCGTTGTGTGCTTTGCGCTCTGTTATTAATTTTAAATAAAAAATGATCGATCCAAATCGTTCAATCTAATCTCCATATCAAAATCCTATTAGTAAACTATATTTTATATTTTTTGAAATTCATTTGCTATTTTTTTTTATAGGAGAAAAACTGTCATTTTTGGATGAACCAAAATTCTCAGATGAAGTCATTTTCTCCTCCTCAGAAAAAAAAATAGCAAAAAAAATATAAATTTTGGTTTACTAATAAATTTTGAGATGAAAATTAAATTAAATTATATATATTCAAATTGTGAACATTCACCCACCAAGATACAGCTTAATTTGTCGTGTCTATCAAGTATTAATATAACTAATTAATTAGCTAATTGCTTAACAATATCTCTTTCTCCACCTACCTTTCTGTTAAATCAAGGGTTTTGAATTAATTATTTTAACTGCTAGGTTGTTGTATTTGTTGATTTTATAATTTGTTGAACTGCTATATTGTTGTATTTGTTGATTTTATAATTTACTGAACTGCTATGTTATAATTTGTAGAGTGTAGAATTTGTAATTGCTGATTATGAATTTGTGATATGAAGTTTGAATTTATAATTGTTTGGTTGTGAGTGTAAAATTTGTTGAATTGCTATCAAGTTGTTATCTTGCTAATTTGCTATGTTTTTATTGATTTGAATTGTTTTTTATAGTCCATTTGCAGTTGTGCATCCATGGATTCCACTGGAAAAACGAGCAGTTCAAAACTAGCTCAATAACCGAGTGATCATTCCAGTGATTCAGTATTCTCTTATAAAAACAAGCTCAATAACCGAGTCACGAGCCAGCTAGAGTTGACACGAGCTGAGTTTGAGCTAGCCATTTTGGCTCGGAAGTGTCATTCTCAACTCGTTTGAGTCAGCTCGTTTAGTATGTGAGCTGAGTCTAAGTTGGCTCCAGCACGCTCGTGGCTCGCTCACTTGTAGCTCTATTGTTGTATTATATTATTATATTATGATTATAATTTATTATATTATTATTATTGATTATTATATTAATATTATGATAATTATTTTATTATTATTATTATTATACTATTATATTATAATAATAATTATTATTATATTAACATTGATGTTAGTATTATTATTATATGATTAATTTTATTATTATTTATCATTATGTTATAATAATTATGATTTTAGTATTATATTATTATATTATGATTATAAATATAATTATATTATTATTATATTATTATGATCATGATTATTTATTATTAATATATTATTATTATTATTATTTATTAATATTATGATTATGATTATAATTTTATTATTATTAAATTATTATATTATGATTATGGTTATATTATTATGATTATGACTATGATTATTATTATTTATTATTATATTATATTATTATGATTATAGTTGTGTTTATATTATAATTATATTATTATGATTATAATTATTTATTATGATTATTATATTATGATTATAATTTTTTATTATATCATTATATTATTATGATTATAATTTATTATGATTATATTATTATATTATGATTATATTTACATTTTTATTATATTATTATGATTATAATTATGAATATTATTATTCTTTCTTGATGTATGGGTTCAGAATGGCCAGAGGAATATTATCATTATTATTATTACTATTATAATTATTTTACTATTATTATTATCATAATCATTATTGTTAGTATTATAATTATCTATATTTTAAGTTTTCTGATTAAGAACTGTCAAACGATATTTTCGCTCTTCCGAATAGTCAAGAATATCATTCTTTCAAAAATACACTATTTTATCACTCTTTCAAGATTACCACTAGAGGCGGATGTGCGTTGGGCCAAGGGGCAGCTGCCGCACTGAATTTTGAAAAACAGTGTTTTTCGGTAATGTTTTTAATCATTTGCCCCCCCCCCCTCCCCCCTTGAAATAATGAAATAATTATGTAAAGATATCAAAATATAAAGTTATGTAGACGAAAACTTTCTTCATCAACTTGATTATCTATTACGCTTTATTTTGTTGTTATTTTTAATATAGAAAATGTTATTATTTTAATAATTTTTTTATTAGGTAAGAATATATATTAAATTATTATTATTTTTATTTAGTACCTGATTAGTTTAATGAATTTGAACCCGATAAGTTATTATATCTAATAATTATCCTTCCATGATCAAAATTTTATATCTGCCCCTTATTCCACTCTTTCAAATCTATTCATTGATTTACCAAACAATCCATAATATTTTACTATCCAATTTAGGTAGATGAAACTAGTGGTTTGCTAAAACCCGACGGGTACAACCCGTACCCGTGTACCTGTGCCCGGGTATAGGCGGGTAAACGGGTACATGAGTACGGGTTTGAGAAGAGCCGGTCACCTTTTTTTTGGAAAAACTCGTTGTACCCGTACCCATTTTACCCGCCGCCCGCGTACCCGTACTTGTGTACACGTACCTGTGGTACCCGAGATGGGTACAAGTATGAAACGGGTAGAGTACAGTTTTGAAAAAGAAAACTCATCTACCCATACCTGCCGTACTCATCTACCCGCCATACCCACCCTATCCGCCCTACCCGCCGCCCGCTGCGGTTGTACCTAGCCCATACCCGCGGTACCGGTAGCAAACCATGAAACCGACAATGATTCTTATTCGTCCTTCCAAATCTCACACACTCACTGGTCAGTTCACACTTAGCTCCACCTTCCCTCCCAAACCGCCCCATGGGCTCCGTCTCTCTAAAAATCGGCAATGGTACGGCGCGCTTCAACAGCGCCACGCTATGCTCCTCCGGTGTGCACCTCCTCATGATTTTCTCCATTGTCACCACCAACCTCTTAGCTTTCTACGCCTTCACCTACTCGCCTTCCCACTCCGACACCCCCTCCTCCAAGAATATCTCGGTAATCTCTGAACACGTGGCGCTCATCCTGCGCGAGATCGAGGATTCCCAGCGTCGGCTCCGCCAGATCGAACGCGTTCTCTCCGGCTTTGACTTTTTCGACTCGTCCCGCATCAACATACCCCCTGAATTACATACATTTCTTGCATCTCAACCCCTGCCGCTTGGCCGTGATGCCCAGTCTGGCTTGACACATATGCTTTCTTCGATTTTCACATCAATGCGGCAAGTCTCCATCAGCATTTGACCTATTGAGCCTGTACATGTCGTACACTGCGTATTCTAATTGCCCCTCTCCTTAGCCGGGTATCACCAAAAGCTGATTTCCGAGGCTTGTGAACCAATACCGCAGAGACGATGCCTGACGAAACTGTCAAGTGCTGCTCGTAGGGGAACCCGGTTATCATTTCCACAATGTCTGTGGAATCTTTTGCCTCTTCCATCGGCTGGTACCAGTGGGCTTGATAAGAGAATGTGGGTGAAGCCCCGTTGGAAGAATGACTTCCTGATTGATGATGTGCTGGTTCTTGCTGGGAATGATGTTCTCAAGATAGGGTTTGATGTAGGTGGTGGGGCCGGTAATTTTGCCACCAGGATGGCTGAAAGAGATGTCACGGTTATCACCTCTGTTCTTAATTCAGGTTAGTAAATTATAATTTCTCACTTTACTTCTGAAAATTACTGATTCAAAACATATGCATTCAAGATATTTCTAAGTTGGCCTCCAATTCTTGTAGGGCAACAAAAACACTCATTACAGCCTGAACACAAATACTGCTTGATTTAGGTGCAAAATACCTATTTTGCGGGCCCAAATTGTCATCAATCAGGATCAGCATAATGATATGTCACCTGACCTATTGACATTCATACTGCAACACCACATAGAAGTTGCTCAGAATATGCTATTGTTGTCTTACAAGCATGATATTTGTGCAACCGCCAGATTAGTGCATAAACAGTCCATAGCACTTCAACTGAAGTTAGTGGTGAACCACATAAATCGACCAGCTATAATCATTTAAATTTTCTAATGTGTGATTAAATTGGAAATGACTCACACAGGAGGCAAGCCAATGAATGAGCTAGTAGCTGCTCGGGGATTATTCCCGATACAAATCACCCCGTCCCAGCACTTCCCATTTTATGATGGCATATTTGATCTTGTGCACATTTCATCTGCATTAGATGAGGGTGGAGCCCCTGCAATGGGAATGGCACACCGGCCTGAGGCTCTTGAATTCCTCATGTTTACCGGATTATCAAAACCAATGGTTTGCTTTGGATTGACAACTACCTTTGTAGCAGTGATGAGAGGAGGCAGGATTTGACAAGAATTATTGAGAGATTCAAGTACAAGAAGTTAAAATGGGTTGTGGGTGAGGAGGTAAATAGTGGGGGACTAATGCAAGTGTACTTATCTGCAATATTGCAAAAGCCGAACCAGGGTTGAAGTGTGGAGGTGCAGAGGGTCTATTTTTATTCTTTTACGGTATTTATGATTTATTTGGTTCTTTAAATTCAACATAATAAATCTAAGAAAGATACGTGTCTAAGAGGGTTATCCAAAAAGAACAAGAAAAAAAAGGAGGAAGGAAAAATTGTTTGTAGGAAAATTCATAATTGAAAAAGGACGTGCCAGGCATATCTGGAAGGAAAAAAAATATTACTTAACATGTATCATATGGTTTGTGTATTCTGTATTGTTATAATTCGCACTCAATATTTAGTATGCAATATTATATTACTAAATAAATGCACTCTCAACAAGTTCTTGAGAGTGTATTTATTTTTATTTTTATCTGTTAGGCCTATTTAAGTTTTTTTAGAAGCCCAGAGGCCCGGACTGAATTTTTACATGCCCTATATAGTAACATATTTTTACTGGTAATTAGTAAACACTGAGACCGGAAAAACAATGTTAAAAGTAAAAGGCTCTTGTTTGTCGTGGTCATTATATCCAACGAAGAAATCGATACTTTGCAGAGTAATCATCTATGTGATGATTGATTAACGATACGCAGGTGAGGGACCCGGATCCACTGTCGCGCGGGACGGTGCGGCGCAGTACGTGGTCCGTTCGATCATTTCGAGATTCGTGCTAGTACTTTAAGATTCGAGTTAGCACGAATCTCGAAGTGATCGAACGGACTATGTGCTGCGCCGCACCGTCCCGCGCGACAGCAGATCTGGTTCCCGTAGGTGAGGTCCATCCATATATGAGCAGATTCGTCAGAAAGAAAAGAAACAGATGGTGACTTGAGTCATAATAAATAATAATAACCTCATTAATTAAGCGACTCAACTTCCAAGTAATAATTGATTAACAGGGGACCATATTATCAAATGACTTCAAAAAATGGAGTGATTTCATGACCAAAGAACGAACATCATTTTTCGTAAATGGAGAACAACAAGGACACAATAGGTCGCAACAGGGTTAAGGGTGCATATGACATATTTTTTTGGTAATTAAAATAATAAAAAATAGAGATTTAATAAGTTTTTCAGTTAATTTGATAGTCTGAGTTTGAAATTTAATTCCAGGTGTTTAGACTGAGTCCTAAATTTTTTTTTCTGAAATCTGCAAAAAAAAAAGTTGGACCTGAGTTCTAAAATCAATCCAAATCCATCCATTTTTAAAATTCACAACTCACCCGACCTTTCCACTCTTTCTCCTCTTCAGCCTTCTACATTACCATTTTTTTCATTTTTTTTTTCAATTATACTCACTCATTTCAACTCCAAAATCAAAATTGATTGCATCAAGCTTCATATTTTTGAGAGGATAATTGAAAAACCTCTAGATCCGTTCATTTGACCAAAATTTAAAAGATAATTTTATTCTTTTTCTAAAATCCAAAAATATCATTTTATTAGTTATAATTAGTTAATTCAATGTAGGAAGTTATGCTTATTGTACTATCCATTATGTGTAATTTAGTTTAATTAGTAATTTAGTATAATTAATAGTAATTATATTTAATTAGTAATAATTATAGTTCAATTAGATATGGCTAATTTATTTCTAATTATATATAATTTGTTTTAATTAGTAAATTATAAATATTTCAATTTAATTTAATGTGACGCTAGAGGATGTTTGTGCTTTATAGGGATTGACTATTCACGATATTTTATTATTCTTTTGCATATTAATTTTTAATCTTCATTTAAAGTTTACTAATTTACTTTTGAAATATAAAAAATATAGAAAAATCAATAATGGAGGTCACTGATGAAGATTGGAGTGGAACACTGGAATTGCTCCTTGAGCTGAGTGATGATCCATATAGCTATCAGGAAATCATTGATAATTCTTGGTCATTCAAGATAAGGAATAGGGGAAAACAAAATGAGTACCAGCAGGTCTCGACATACAATGCATTCTTGCGGAAGAATTTTCAATATTTGCCTACAAACTCCGATGATGAAATCGTCCAACGGTAGAATTTGTACTTTAATTTAGTTTAATTTTATAATAATATAGTAAAAGCTTAATATAATTTTTAAATAACTATAGGTACACACAGATATTTTATTTGAATTTGTTCGGGTCCATGATGTTGCTGAACAACAGTTGAGACTATATGCTAGCAGTGTATCTCATATTTCTTCACGACATGATTAACGTACCGGAGAACAAATACAACTAGGGTAGAGATGACAATGGGCCAAGTAGGCGGGTAAAACATCAATCTCGTGACTCAGCCCGTCCATTCAAATCGCATACCCGTCCTACCCGGCCCACACCTTTGGGCCTAAAAATCACGGCTCGTCCGGCCTGTGGGCCATGTTTTTCTGGCCCAGCTCGGCCCGTCCAGACACGTTCTACAGTGTAATTTTTAAAATCGGCTAAGAAATATATTTTTTGAGTATTTAGATTATGAATTTGAGAAAACTTAAAATATGAAAGTTATAGATTTTATTGTTATGAATCTATATTGAATCTATATAATTTTATTTCATCTTAATATAATTTTTCAGTACAAAGTTATGATTAAAAAAGTATCCAGACGTCTAAATTTTTTCAATAGCTAACTTTCATAATATGAATTTTGTAGATTTATATATTCTATTTTTGAAAGAGATCAAAATATAAAAATGATGAATATAGTTATCATAGTTCTAAAATTTTTAATTTTATATTGATTGGATTTTTGAGTTAAAAGATATGATTAAAACGTACTAAGGTGTCTATTGAATTACATTATTCACATTTATAAATTTCAAAAATATTAGTGCTTTTATTCATATAATAATATCATAACTAAATATTTAATATAATTTAAATGATATTAGTGTTATATTAAAATTTTACATAATTTTTAGAATATATTGATATATAATATATATATATATATATAATATGTATAATATAAATAAATTATATGTATACATTTACTTCGGGCCGGGTAGACGGGCCTAACTCCAAACCTGTACCTGGCCCAGCCCGTAGGATGGCCTGACCCGGCCCTACTCGTTCATTGACCATGCCGGGATGGGTTAGGGCAGGTCCACCGGGCCGCGAGCTAAATTGTCATCCCTAACTAGGGGCACGCTGTACAATCTTGTTTGTAATTCAATCTTTGTCGATCATGTCTCGATCTAGTGGATTTAATAGTTGAGTCTTTATTTCTGCTTTAGATGTGGTTCTGGACACAATTCCTAATCAGGAGACCGAGATATGCGATTAAAGATAAGTCTTTCATATATTTACTTTTCATATTTTAACGGTTCAGGTGTAAAACTAAGGAGCCTCCATTGGGAGGCCCTGAACCTCTATTGAGGCCTCCATTTGATATCGAATGGGTGACAAAATAATTATTCAAGTACACCTCGCGTTCAGGAGGACCTTGTCATTTTGAGTGGTAACAACGTCAATTGGATGTCATACATTGCTTACTATGACGACATGGCTTGAGTGTACTATGCGCATC